>JAMFQS010000008.1:55588-214005 GCA_025503055.1 Sordariomycetes sp. B11D1 | reverse complement strand
TTTTCCCTTTGTTGTCGCATCCCTCTGGGCCCGGGGCCGTTGTACCTCCACCATGGTGGTTCTTGGGTAAACTTTCGCAACGTGGGTCTTTCTGCACCCCCCCCCCCCCCCCCCCAACCTTCTCGTCTGATTGGTGGGCTGCCTACAAAAAGGCAGGATTTCGTCACAGCAGGGCGGTGATGTTGACGGGATGCGACTTGCCGCGCTGTTCTCGCCGGAGTGCGCTCGCCGTACTGCCACCGACGATTGCACGAGACGGGTACGGCTGGCGGCGTTGAAGTGATGGGCTGGGAGCGCGGGTTTGTCGGGTCTGACCTACCATGCCTCTTTGGGATGAAGCCTGTCAGGACGGGGCTGTGATGCGCGTCTTGAATGCAAGGGCTGAAAGAAGGCACCCCCTCCAGATCGAGCCGTGATCCAGGGAACAGCAAAGGGAGAACGCCCGGCAACGGCGACGGCGCCCGCTTGAAGCAATGCGCTAGGAGGACAAAGGAAGAGCACACCCTTTGACAAGGACCTCGCCCAACGGTGCCGAGGAGGCATCTGGGCCCTTGGGGCCCGCGAGGGCGCCAGCCACGCAAGGTTCTCCGTCCTCCACGGCCAGCTTGCTTCCGCGACCCAACACAAGAAAAGACTGCGTGTGGGACACAGAGCACTGTTTCACGGCACGTCCATCTCTGCGCAACAGGGAAAACAAGGCGCGTGTTGTCAACGCTCGAATCATTCTGAACCACCCACGCAAACCACATCTGCCGAACCAGCGTCTCAAACAGAACGGCACCACCCCCTCCCCCCCCCCGCTTCCTCTGGAGTTCCTACTTTTGTGCGAACCTACAGGGCTAGAACCAGGGCTTCGACACAAGCCTCCCAGACATCACGTAAGAGAAAAAGCAAGATGGGGGCGGAATAAGAAAAGATAGAGGCCTTCGCACATTGGTCTTGGTTGGCGTTTGTCATAAGTGCGGGAAACTTGTGTGTGTGTGAGGTGAGGGTATGCAAGGGCTGTTGGGTCCCGACGGTCAAGCCTGACGCAGCCCGACGGGTCGACTCACGCGACACACACACACACGCCCCCCGTCCACTCCGGCCGCTCTTCTCCCCTGGGTGCCGGGTCGAGACCAGATTGGCTGGCTCACCGGACACCGACGTACGACGGGCGGGGTCTCAGTCTCGTAACGTCCCGTGTAAACAAACAAAGCAAGCATGAAGGCGGGAGGCAGCCCAGACGTCCCGCGTCTACGCCGAGCCCTGCTCCGACCCCCGTCGCTCTCATTCACCTTCGCCCGGCCGAAACGATGGCACGGGGTGCGCAGGTTGTTGTCATTGTTCTTGTTGTTCAAAGTACTTGTGGCTCAGAGTGGTGTCGTAAACAGGGTCTGGTCCGCCTTTCGAGCAGCCGATGCGGACGCTCGCCTGCAGCTCACCGAGGTGAGTCGACCGAGCTGATCATCACCTCCCCGGCTCACCCTGCGACAGGCTCGGCCGGATGCCGTGTCACAGTCTCATTCCTGTCCCACCAGTACCCAATCTCCAGTCCCCATCACCTTCATCCGTCCGCCACCTCGCCCACCACATCCACACACTGACAAGCATTCATTAGACAGTATCACTAGTCACGGCGAAATAGGCACAATCATCCATCTAAGAAACCCAACTTCATGTCCTTCTATTATCATCTACTATCCCCCGTTCTCCATCCATGTAAAACAAGAATCCAAGCCGCTGTGAAATATCAAACAAACAGCAAGGGGTATTTCCAAGCCATCGAGTTCTGTTCGGCTCTTCTTTTCTTGTCCCTAAAAAAAAAGACCCAAAAGTAAAGCAAGGCTAGAAGAGCAAAAACAGAGACAAAGGAAAGATAGTAGTCGGCTCAGCTGGAGACTGGAATATGAGAAACTTCTCTTCTAACCGAGAAGTATCGAACAAGAGAATAGAAAAGAAAAAACAACTTGCTCAGACAAAGGAGATCCATCACAAGAGGTCTTTGCGAATCCTCAAAAAACTTTTTCTAACCGAAAAGTCCCAAACAAAAAAAAACCAAAAAACCGAAGCGCTCAAAAAGCTTTTCAGATATCCTAGCCCATCAATGATACACGTCGGGTCCAAACAGTTTCCCAACTTTGCTCTCGTCTCCGTCGCATCGCGCCTCGAGCGTTCATGTCGCGCGGTGTCCGCCCTCCCGGCCTGGTTAACGGGAGGGAAAACCATCGTGGGGTATCATCTCTTCTCGGAGAAACAAAAAACAAAAAAGCCGGAATCCAGAGGGGGTTCGTAGTACAGGTCGCCCGGTACCGGAACAGAGGAACTGGCCGAAGATAAGGAAAATTCTAGGCAAAAATAATGGCAAGACTCCGAAATAGATCCTGGTGCGGGCGCCAAAAAGGAACGAAAAAAAAAAAAAAAAAAAACGGCCAATGTCCGGGGGGTATCGGTAGTACAGGAAACCCGGGGCCATGGCGGACGAATAATAGTACATGTGGCGAAATGTCCCCGAACCGTGGTGAGGCCACCAGAAATTCAACCAGGAAGTCCGAAAGTGGTCGAGACCCGCGGAAACTCATCCAGGATCCATGGAACATCCGCTCCGGCAGCAGGAGAAAGCCCGGAGCATGGAAACGAGCCAGCTTGGAAGAAAGGCTCCATTCGCAAATGGCCAACCCCTTACATGGTGGGGTTCGCGCAGATTTCGTGGCAGTTGTGCTTGAACCTCTTGACGTAGGTATCCATGGACTTCATCAGCCTGTGTGTGCGCTCTAGCTCACGGTCCCGGCCGAAGAGCGTCTCGACGAACTCGACGCCCGAGTTCTTGCCGAGGGAACCCGTGCGCTTGCTGGCGCGGAGCATGGGCTCCTCGCAGCGCTTGAGCAGGTCGGAGAGCCTGTCAGACAGCCGCTCGCCCGCGTCGATGTACTCCTCGACGATGGCCCTGTTCGTCTTGGAGCGCACCGAGGGGTACGTCTTCTCGGCGCTCTTCAGCTTGCCGCCGAAGTCGATGAGGAGGAGCCACAGGTCGGCGGCCATGTCTGAGAGAGGGTGGGGAGACGGGTACCGGTAGACGGTCCAGTCGTAGATCCACTTGCCCAGGGAGTCGGCATGGAAGACAGAGCCAAGCAGAAGGATGGGCGTCTCTTCGGGGTCCCAGTTTTTGATGGAGAAGCCCGGCGGGATCTTGTGCTTCTCGCGGTCAGCCTCCGTGGCGGGCCGCGACACGGATCCGGGGGCCTTGGACTTGAGCGGCTTCGTCCTGCCCGAGCTGGTCGGCCGCGTGGTGGCGGGCCGCTGGGGCGTCGAGACGGACGTCCGCCGCTTGGTCTGGGAGGGCCGTGGCGTCCGCGAGCCGTCAACAAAGTCCTCCGAGGGGTAGGCATAACCAGAATACCCGCCCTGCTGCCAGTCGTCAAAATCAGTCGCATGCCTCGAAGGATGATACGCCACGCCGGAGCGCCGCGATGGCCTCGAGTCCGCCGGCAGCATGTAGATGTAGCCGTCGACCTCGATAAGCCTCTGGACCCCGCTGTCCCGCGCCAACAAGTCGCCCACCGAGCTCCTCCGCGAGTGCCGCCCGCCGCCGCCCGATGGCGGCGTCGTCGATGGGGAATATAGAAGTGAAGAACGGCGTGCACTCACATTCGCGGACTTGGTGGCGTAGTGGCCGTCGCTCGTGTATCGCGGCGAAGCGGTCGGGGGGCGCCCGAGGGACTCGCGTTCGGCGTATCGCGGGGGTTCGCGCTCGACGTACCGGGCGCCCTCGCGCTCGACTCGGCCGCTCGAACCGCGGAAATGAGCGCGGGTCGCGGGTCGCTGGGGGTACTGCTGGCCGTACATGTAGGAGGATGGCCTCGGAGAGGGGGTCGGGCTCGGCGAGGTGTAGTAGTCGTCTGAATAACCGCTTCGAGTGTAGGAGTAGGTTCCCGACATGGTGTCTGGGGCGAGATCGCAACGGCTAGTGGAGGATGTGGAGGGGGGGAGCGGGAGAGAGGGGCCGAGGATCGGGTCCTCGGGGTCGGGGGTGAAAGGAGTTCAGACGGAGTGTGTGAACTCGCGCGCGATGTGAGAGGGGGCGCGATTATGGGGTGAAGCAAGTCACCGTCGTTCGTGGTCGGAAGGAGGGAAGAGTGGAGATCCGAATGCCAACATGTCAAAAAGTTGTTTTGTAGTCGTCGCGTGGACGGGGGAGTTCGTCGAATCCGATCGAGGGTCGACGAAGGCGGCGGAAGATACGGGCGGGTTCTCAACCTGTATCTGTGAGGGTGAGTCTTTTGAAGGCAGCACAGCCTCTGTATGCCTCGGAATCGCGGTTTGTAGTTTTGGGGAAGATTTGTCAATTGGCAGAGCCAAGGGATGAGGGAAGGAAGGAAAAAGGGAATCACTGTGGCAGGCGTGGTGAGGAGTTGTAGTTATAATGGATCCTGGAAAGAAGGGGGGGTGTGTGTGTGTGTGTGTGTGTGTGTGTATGTGTGTGTGGAAACTGAGTGTATCTGAGGGGTACGGAAGTACCGAGTACCCCGACGCTGCCAGGACTTCGGGTTACATTGGCCGCACGCCCATACACCCCTGCGGGTAGCAATCCTGGGCGAAGCCCCCTACCTTGCCGCCCGGTACAAGTGTGCCTGTACCCGCCTTCACATGCGCACGCAGAGTTGACCTGAGGGAGTGTGACGAGTACTCGGCCCGGGGGTGTGGCGGGAGCGGGCCAAGGCCGTTGAGTCAAGTTGACCCTCTTCCTCAGCGCCCTTGCTCAGCGGGCGCAAAACAGTGACTCCCCTTTTTGTCCCGCACCGTCCTTCCACGCTCCTTCCACGGGAGGCGCCGCACAAACATGCAAGGTCGAGGCCAACAAGGGCCCAGTACGACGCTCCTTGCTCACGCGGGGTGAAACTCATCATTATTAGACTCGTGGACCCGAGAACAACAGGCTCGTGGCCCTCTCCTTCCTCGCCCGCAGCTCGTCTCGATACTTTCCGATGAGACATGATCGATCGGCCCCCTTCAGCGGCCTGGGAAATTGGCTGGGCGCCGCCCGCCTGAAAGCCACCCCCTGTCCCCGGCCGCCGGGTGGTCCGTTCGGGAGAGGTGAAAATTTTCTTCCCTTCACAAAAAAAAAAATAAAGGAGACCGGGGTTCAGGGCCACATTCGAACACACAGATCCCGGCAGCGTTGGTGGTTGGCTGCCTTGCAGGTTCGGGCCCGCAGCGTCGTAACGGCCGGGGGGACACACCTGGGACAAGCGAGATGACAGCATCGCACAAGGCCCGGCGCACTTTGTGCTCTGTTCTATTCGGCATGCCTGCCTTGTGCTTGCGCGACAGGGCGCTCGCCGCGGGGTTGCGCAGCGCAGCGACTCGTGTGTTGTACCGCGGCCATGTGCGCGTCAATACGCTAGGCAGCAGCTGTTTCGCCAGGGCACTTTACGACGACTAAGCCGCGTCCTTCCTTGTTCGTCATTCACGCCCGCTTCTGTCGTTGTGGCCCGGATCTTCGGTTTCGAGAAAGAAAAAACTTTTCACCTCGCCGTCCGTCGCCGGAAGGCAGGGGTACCCGGCACGGAAAGCTGGTGTGGCTCGCGTCGTACCCCGGCTTCCAAGGAACAAATGAGGAGGACCGGAAATGCCCACTGCGGTGGGCCACAGCCCGCCGGGAGGGTCCCGGTGAGCGAGGTGAGCGGAGTGTAGCAGAAACTGGTGGGTGGCCCGGGGCCCGTGTTCATTGGCCTTTACCCACCGGCTTCGCTCTGACAATTTAGAGATGAGATTCCGGCCCTCCTGTCTCAGCCACGCCGTCACCTTCCCATGTTCCTTCCGTGGACCTTGGATGGAACTGTCTCCGCCGGGATCACGTTATGCGATCGGGCTGTGCTGCCCTGCTTGCCCTCCCGAGATTCCATAACCACTGAACCTGCCTGCCGACGCAATCTCGGCAGCCCGCGACTCCTTCCCGTCCTGGCCTTCCTTCCGTGCTCGGTGCGAAGGGGTATCCCGGTAGGTTGCACGACGGTTCGGCGTGAGAATTAGCTTGACTCAGGGACGGACGCGGCTGAACCCAGGTTTTAGAGCCCCGTTCGCTCGGGAAGCTCGACGCCACGGGGAAACACTAAACTAGGCCGTCTCCCGTTCCCTCGGGCTACCAAGGCACTTGTATTCTGATGTGCGGGTTGGAGTTGGAGGAGGACCCGCTTCCGAGACGAGACTTTGGGATGGGGGATGGGTGTTCAGGACTAGACTCATGGGGTCGCGTGCTCGTGGAATGTGTGGTTGTTTATGGGGGGCCATCATGTGGTTGAGCTGGATACAGTGAGGACTTGGTTCCTGTCCTAAGTCTCTTAGATCGTGCCGGGGGCCGTCCTTGCGAAGCTAGACATGAGTCGGATCCAGACCGAGGAGTACAGGTACGAGGCCGTAGGAAAGGGGACTCGGGCCGGTTCCTGGCCAGGACGCTCACACTGCTTGGAGTAACAATGTGATAGTACGGTTCACCTGGCCGATCCGTCCTCGGATCTCAGTAATGGCCTCAAGTACACGCGTCAAGACACATCACAACCCCGCGGAAGACATGCTGTCTCGGTAGTCCATTCCCCAAGAGTGCAATCTTCCCGTGACGACATGGAACCTGCACCCCAACCGGCAGACGTCCCTCGTCGCGCGTTCCCGGCGGTCGGGGTCCCCCCCTCCCCCTTCCTAGAGCGGCTAGTCCCCAGCAGATCACAGGCCCCCCAAAGCCCTGCGGTGGAATTGGTCCCAGCGAACGGTTCTTTTTCCCCAGCACGTTGCCGCCACGCTTTACCGCCCGAGGAAACTAGCGTCCCCGGGGCTTGCGTCAGGTTGCAGGTTCCACCACGCATTTTTTTTTTGTCTCGCTCTCACCGAGGCTTTGCAGGGGTCTTCGGTTCTGTTCACCTTGTGCTTCCAGTGTTTTTTTTTTCGTGGGTTATTAGGGCTTCGTATCCGGACCGCCTGCGGAGATTGATCTCGATCTAGATTCCTACTGCATTTTTTCAGAGTTGGATTTCGCGGGACGGGAAATGAAGGCACCAGATTATCCCAGTTTCTTCTACCTTTCTTCTCTCGTCCGATGTCGAGTGAGGCCTCCCATCATGCTGTGTAATCATACCCCCTTTTCTTTTCCAACAAATATCATACTAGTGCATCATCGGCCAGAAGAGTACGACAGGCTCGGGACTGCCGTGATACCCTCGAGTCTCGATTCACCGAGGCAGCCGCATGCTTTAGCCCATCTAAAAAAAAGAAAATAGAACATGGTCTACCGAAAAAAAGAAAAAAAAATTTCAAAGTATCCTTCGTATCTTCTGGCTAGCAGGGGTCCCTAGGCGGGAAGCCCACATCGCTGGGGTCGGCTCGGTCCAATGCTGGGCCCGGGGTGCAGGAGGGGCAGGGCGGGGACAAAAAGGGGGGGGGGGCGTGTGAGTGTTTGCAGCGAGAGGAAAAAATTTTCCTCTGGCCGCTCAGCGGAGGGAAATGTGGGATGGGGGAAGAGGATGGGCCTTTCTGGGGCTTAATTTCCCGGGTGCTTGGGTCCAATTACCCGTTTTGGACTGCCTCTTCCTCGGTCTGCCTCTTGCCTCCCGTTCGATTCTCACCAATATTTGCAACACTCCCGGGAAGGAGAAAGTTTCTTCTTTTTTCCTCTTACGAGTTTCTTACTTTGGAGAGTGAGTCACGGATGATGTTATCTTACAGGTCCCGCTGCGGACGGATATGCGCGAGCGCGCATGCGTGGGAGTCCAACCCGAAGCTGTCAGGACGCACTGATGTCTGACGCGACCCTCCCTTTGCATTACCCGTCTGCGCCCACGCCCCCCGGAGGATTGGGTGAGGGCGGAGTACATTAAGACTTTGTCCGCGATGGCGTCGTTTTCATGGGATGGTCCTTCGAGGCTTGAGGCTCTTATTGGGAGGGCTTCGCGGACTGAGGGGCCTGTTAGTGAGCGGATGCCGGCATGTGTAGCTTCATTGGTCGCTAGGAGGCCCCGAGGAGAGGGCGTCTGCCATTTACTGCAAGCTGATGAAGGCCAACAGCGCCCGGCTTGCCTCCGCCGCGAACTCATGACGGCCTGCGGGCTCATCGCAGGGGTAGTCTCGCGATATCGCCAGTCTCCGCCAACGGCAGCGCTCCAGTACCCAACCTCGTCCAGGCGGGTTCTCCTTCCGGGCCCCTTTCTTCTGACCGCAAATGTGACCTCCGAACATTTGAGGTGGTGGGAGCCGATGATCGCGAGATCGGCCAGCCGGGTTTCAAATGGCGCCAGTGATCCTCTTTACTCTTCACCGACTTTCCTTATTCTTCTTGTTGTCCTCGTCGTTGCCCCGGGACCTTGCAGGCCCGGTTTGTTGGTGAGCGTAAAGGAGAGAGAAGAAAAATGCCGTAGGTGTGGCTTTATACCAGGGGAGAGTGAGCTGCATTGCCTTGCAGGCTTCCATGCCGAGGAGGGCGTGGTTTTCCGGGACGGACCCAGCGTTTGCCCTACGTTGCGTGGTGCTCAGTGCCCCTATCAGTGATGAGTGCGCGTTATGTGGTCTGTGGGAATATTTGGGCCCTCTGCCGATGTGGTTCCGTGCAGCGGGGATGATGCGAGGATGCGGGCTGTATCCATGCCGAGGGTTCCATAGCAGACGGGATTATTAGGGCTTTGGGGGGGTGAGGTGACGTTGGAACGCACAAATGGGTATTATTCCTCTTGGTTTGGTTTGTCCTGTGTTGAGACTGACTTGAGAGCGTTGATACCAGCCGCCTCTTCGTCGTACTTTGTGTAATTAGGGGTTGCGATGTCTTGCCCTATGCGGGTGTGAGATAGCAAGCGCCGAGCGGGCGGAAAACGGAGCAAGTCAAGTGTGTGGTTGCCCAAGGCCAAGGAGCGCACCGCGTCGCCCGTCCTTGGTCGGCATCGGCTTCCAGGCTGTCCATCCGAACATTTCCCCCTTTTCCCACACGTTTACTTTGTACGACGTGCAAGGATTTATAACCGAATAACACTCGGTATACAAGGATTGGTACAAACAGGTTTTTACCTCCGGCTCGGCCAGATCCTCCACCAGCACCTAGAAAAAAATTCTCGCGCGTTCCCTCGCCAGCAATGGAATGACGATCTGCCGTCCAAGGCCCCTCTCCGTCCCGGCAAACCATGCTTATTCCCCCATAGTCACAAATTTCAAACTGCTGCGGACGGCGGGAGAGTGGGGTTGAGGGGGGCGTGTGCTTCCCGGCGCAGACGTACGAGGTACTTGTGCCGCTGTACCCACCGGCTAGCCCTGTAGTGTGGGCCAAGGTGAGGGGAAGAGCGACGGTTGGCGGGAACTTGTTCCGTGGTCCCGCGGCCCCGCCACCATTGGTGACGGGAAGTCTTTTTTTGTCCCGTTTGGGCTTGGTTGCATTCTGGAGGACAGCGCGAGAGGGTTTATCGAAGGCGTTTTTGTTGCCCTAGGGAAGAGCGGTCGGCCTGTGTTCACCGCTTGATGAGATCGAGAGGAGAAAAGGGTTTGCGGGAACATGTTATCGGATAGGGGGTGCGCTTTTTCTTCCCGGTTCTCTTATATGCTTGAGGATAGGGCTTGTTATGCCTCCCCCTGGTCGGCGTCACAGAAGGGGAAATTTGACATGCGGTGCAGGTTGAGAACTTGCATGAGGCACAATGTTATCCACCTCGCTCGCCGAAAGGTGGTGCTCGGCAACTGTCTTCGGCGGTGGCTCCTGCCTGGAGCGACTCGGGACAGCAAGGACGGCTGGGCCGAGACACGCTGGCTCACAGTCGCGGAACAATGCGGTTCGTCTTTTCTGCTGAACACCGCGAACCGGGGCTCGGATGACGTCCGGCCCCGGCCCCGAATCGCTGCGATGCCCTCGACGAAACCTCGCCCCGCCGCCGCGCGCACTGTGCCTGCCGCTGGCTGGACTTACACCCAACAGAGCCCCCTCGGGCACCCCCAGCAGCTTTGCATAGGCCCCCTCATTCGCCCAGGCCCCTCGTGCGAGTGTAACGCACGCCGAAGAGCAACCCAATCACCTCGTCGGGCGTCTCTCGGACGGGCAAGCTGAGGGGGCGCAGGCCACGCCCGCGGCTGTGCTCCGCTCCCGGCCCGGCCGTCTGGCGCTGAGGACGTCCCACGTTCCACGGCGCTTCGGCTGCGTCCTCGTAACTCGTCCGCGGGTGTGGCGCTGTGGAGTGCCGGCCCGACGTCATCTCTTCTCTTGGCTGCGGGTGCGCTTCGCTTGGGCCGCAGTCGTGGTGAGATGGGGACTGCTCTGGACTGTTTCTCGTAAGACACTTGTAAGTTTTACTCACGCACACACATGCCGAGTACACGCAGCACGTCTTTTCCTGCGGTTCTCATGCGATGACAAATGCGGTCCCGGGGATGCGGGACTGCGGCGCGACTAGTATGTCTCGAGGTGTCCCGTGACACGGCATGCCGTGCGTTACTTGTCCTCTGCTTTCTTTCTCGACGACGGACGATGCATCAAACTCTCCCGAGTAACATCCCCGGCCCCGCCGACGTCGAGCGACCCTGAGTGTCGGCCCCCAGGCTCTCACCTTCCTCCTCCGTCAGAATCGCAGCCTCGCCTTTTTTGCCTCCTCACATCGCACTCCAATCGAGATTCACGCCTAACGCCCTACCGCCCCCTCACACCCCCCGAATCCGCCAGCCAATCCGCCGCCGGGCATTTTGTCCAGGCAGGCGATGACTCACACTTGTCGCGCGCGCCCCGCTGCTACCAGACGAACCTGTCCTCTCGCTTGTCGCCTCGCCAGCTCATCGTCCCGCCGGCCCACAGGGGGTAATGGCGCGCCCTCGGACGCCCGGATGGCATGTCCGGCCGCACGCCCGGGTTTTCTCCTGCGGAGCGAGGCTTGCCGTGCGAAGGCAGGATGTAGTGGCGTCCGTCGCGGCGGTGTGGGAGGGAGAGGGGGGCTGTCAGGGTAGGGCTTGCAGATGAGGACCCACGGCAAAAGAAAAAAGGCTTGCTGGCGTTTGCAGGGCGGTCCCTCACTAGCTGCATAGGAGGTTAGGATTGGGGCTTGGTATGTCTGTGTACCCAAGTCCATGGCCGGGATAGGGCAGGGCCCTCGATGTAGCCGCAGGAACGACGCTCGTGTTGGCGTTGCGGCATGTTGGTGTGCGTCTTGTGTGGTTGGCCGGCGGGCTGGTAACACCATTGATGCAGGGCCATTGTGTGCTCGAGACTAACATACGAGAATAGGCGAGAGAAGGGGATCGAAGCCTCTTATCTGCCATGTACTCGATACCTCTCGACGGTTCATGTTCTAGAGACACGCCTCTCTGCTTATCCTGCCCGAGGAGACGATCTTCGATTGGGTGTCATGGTCTAATGTCGAGCTGGATGCCTGGTTGGTGTCATCTTCTCATTGTCCTATGGACGAACGGAGGAGTCTTGGAGGGGCTCAAATGGTCACCGAGGCTGTCATCTGATTGCGCCTCTTCGTCTCCATGTGACTGGCATGGTACAATTGATACTACCCGGGCTCCACGAGGAATACGCCATCAGTGTCTCCGTGGTGGCGATACCGTCTCGACGAGAACTCGGCGACACGTCTGCCTTTTCTCAAGGACTCCATGAAACCCTTGGAGGCCTCGGCCACCCATTTTCGCCCCGGGCCCCCTAGGATCAGCAAAGCACCTGCCTGTCTATTGTGTAATCCGCGAAAAGCGACGTGAGGCAGGGTTCCTAACTGGAGGCCACTACAGGCATGGATCGAGTCATCGTGGAACTCACCGTCCATCCCCCCAATGCAAAAAGGGGCAGTTTCGCTGGTGAGGAGCTGCATGACCTCGGATGCCTCCTCCGCCCGGTCCGGTATCAGACTATGTCGAGATGAGGGCGTGCGCAGTTGCGCGAGAAGAGTCTTATCTTGCGTGGTGGCCGGCACGGGGAGGCCGCCTTTCCAGCTGGCCGCCTTCTTGGCGTTGCGATGGCCAGGTCATCAGGCATCACCGCCTCCCGATCTCTGGCTTATCGTGCCCTTTCTCTTTTGGTTTTTCCTTCTCTTTCTGTGCAGACCTACGAGTGTCGAGTGTGGCGAGGAGTGAGGAAGTAACTGGGAAATTCTACCAGGCGCTGGCCCGTCAGTGAGCTTCTGAGAAGAAGTCATGGCGTGTCTACTACTACGTTCAGTCTCTACTACGGTTCCTCGGCTGCAAACCTGCCACCACCGGCTGACTCCATGTCGAGATTCGCGTTCTAGTGGCCGAGTCGAAAGTATATTCTCTTTTAACCAACAAGCCTGAGTGATAAAACGCAGGCCAATACGGGACACGATGTAACTCCTCATGGATGGGGTAGGTGTAGAAGGGCATAGCTGCAAGTCCCAGCGGCCATGTCCGGAGGTGTCCCGTCGTTGAAGAAATACCGAGGCGAGAGGATATAGCGTAGGAGCAAGTAACTTTGGAGTGTTCAACCTCACAATCCCCACCCTAGGCGTCTGTTACTTACATTCCATTAGACTTGTAGCTTTTGTAAGATTCTACTTGAGCTTCTTCATGGGTGTTCTCTGCCGGCATCGAGCCCTTATTCCGAATGAAGACACTGCAAGATTGATCAAGCATGGCAGAGCACCCGGAACAGGGCCTTGATTAGGTGACACGGGGAGTTTATTTCCACCCACAACTCCTTGGGGTTCCTTTCTATATGGTAGAGATTCAGTCCTTGTCTTCTACACGTCACTCAATCGGTGTTCTTGACCTGGCTTGTGCGATCGTCTCCAGCACCTCCCTCCGTCTGCCAGATCACTCTGCTCTCCGTGCCCGCCGACTCGGGGACATGAAGGCCGTCTCACAAATCCGCTGCCAAGGGGAACGTGGTAGCTATACTGGAGTCAGCCTCGCCAGATGAAAAGGTGACGACGTATCTCGGAACGAAGTTGGTATCTGAGGCCTTGCACCGGGGGTATGCAGCAGTGTATATTCCCCAGATGCTCTTGCCCCTTCATCATAATGTACGCTACGTCCTTGATCTTGCTCGGTAGAGGACATACGTTGTCACTCGTGCCCTTCCCTAAATGTCGTGGAAGAAACTCCCTCTTAGCATGCAAACACGTAAGGATCTAGAAGATCATAAGGGGACCATATTGTAGTTTCCAATACTGAGAGAAACAGGTGAAAGTGAGTTGAAAGTTAAGGATAGTATCTCGTATTGTACACTCGGAGGCCATGTAATACCAGGACTTGACACTGTCCATGCCAGCTTCTCCCCTTCTCCACTACCAGCTCCTCGGCTGCAGGCTTATCATCCCTAAGGTGAATTACTTTAGAATTCCCCAAGCCTCTTCTACAAGACTACGGTGCCCGAAAAAATCCTGGAGTATATCGTCTAGGAGGCGAGGATCCTCGGAAAGCGGATCGAGAAGCGAACGTGTGGCAGTTTTGATTGAGGTGCTGGATTCATCGGACGCTCAATCAACTGATTATGGCCTTCTAGGCATGATACAGACAGCCGTAAGAGGGCTCGACACGGGTGGACGCTTTTGGAGAGGGACTGGCGGTTGGAAGAAATGACGCTTGAGAGGGGGCAGTCGAGCTCGCGCCCGGGGCAAAGGCTCCGGTCGAGATGGATTCCGGTGCTCCAAGCAAGCCCTTGTCGGGAGTAATAATGATGCCTCCGGATGATCTAGACTATTACAACTAACGTCAGTCTCAGTAGATGAGTCCGGGGTCCAGATGAGCCATCGATATGGCCAGGGACACGAGGGCATCGCCTCGCTTGGAAAACGGACCCCCCGTGAGGTTCGACAATCGAGAGCCGTAGGTTTCATATGCCTGTTCCTTTCAACACACCACGGCGCCCATTAATGTGGAATCGGAATCACGAGATTGGTTAAATTCTAGAAGGCAACTTGTCACACCGCGGGCCGTCAATGCCATTCTTTCCATCATCGAATCCTAGGTCCTAACGTCTCACGTAGACTTCCTTCCCTCCAAGTTTATTCATTCTGCACGAGGGCACTGTCGTTTGGATCTCAACGCTGGCGGCAATATCCATTCCTGGGGTAGCCAATTTTACCGAACGAAAGGCACGCTTAGCCATGCCTTCAACTGGATAACCGCGTTGGCCTCACTTATACGATGGCCTAGGAACGAGATAGAGGAATGCGGGCAGAGCATACCACATCATCGCAACTGCCTTAACCGGAGAGAATACAACAATACTAACAACCTTTTATCTCTCTCTAGCTTTGTCCGAAAAGTAAAACACAAGCTACTTTGAGTTACATCCCCTGGCATACCCATGCCCTGATGTTCAAATCCCACCTTTCGTAAGACGCAGAAATAGCCGTCGAAGGGACAAGAAAGTTCCGCCCACGCCTAATGCACGAGAACGTCGCCTCCGGTACTTACGCTGGCGAGTTTGTACGTAGATGACTAACATCGTCAGGACTCTTCTCGACCGACTCGTGCGGGACGGGCTCTCACAGAGCTTTCGCTCCCGCTTCGACGATCCTTCTTCCTCCATCAGGCTCCCCGCCAAAAAAAGACGACCTCACGCCCGTTGAATTGAAGAGTTGGATCACAGGAGGCGATAAACGTGTTCTTAAGCCAACTCTAATAGGAGACGTGGGTACTAAGGATCTAAAGTTACAGCAGCCTGACCAACATAGGAGACCTATCGAGGATAGGGCATGTACAGGTCTACACTTGTCATCAGGGGCCGAATACATGGCCATGGCGGCGGACTCGGGAGGGTCAGGCGGAGTGATACGCAGTGGGGGCACTGATAAGGTTGGACACAGGGCCGAGCTGAAGACGTGGGGTGCTCCGCAAACTTTCGGAGCCGAAAGTCAGACATGAGTGACGGCTCCGAACACTGGTGGCTTCCAACTATCAAGGTACCCGGACGGCTGTGGAGCATGCACTCATCAACCGGGACTTCGCGTCTCCCGGTGACGCACAGGGGGTGTGCGAGCGGTGGATACGAAGCCACGGCCGTTAACACATCGTATCGGCGTTACCCCTATGCTCTGTAAGCAACACTTTTCGCTATGAATAATGCCCCACGACACCGGGCGAGCGATGTAACCAGTCAGCCAGACACGAGCGGACTTTACGGAACACGTTCGTTAAGCCCGCCCTCGGCCCGGAACCCGGCAGCACGCTCACCGACACTCTCGAGAGGTTAGGCACAAGCTGGGGACATGCTTTAGAGCTGAAATGTGCAGGCGCTTCCGCCCGCTTGGAATCATTTCGATATGCACCAGTCGGAAACCCCCCCCGCCCACCGAGTGCCGGGGGCGAGTATCATCTTTCGTCTACCGTCCCGGAGAACGAAGAGGCAAAGTCCCACACACCCAATCCTCCAGGCGCCGATTGGCCCGCAAAGAGCCGTGGCGTCCCCGATCATCCACCTACAGTCCCACACGCGGGTTGACAGGGGCTGCAGGGGATCGAAAATTCGTTTCAAACGAGGCACGGCCCCTTCAAGATACGACGTATCAGCAAACTGAACCTCTCGGGCATTAGTATTTGTGCACTAATGTTAGTTTTCACGGCTAATGTCGTCCCCACCTGCGAGATGGAGATGATAGCGCACCCGCTTGTTAGATTCAGCCCGCCGGTGGGGATTCTAGCACTTTCGGTACTTCGGTACTCGTACTCGGATGGAAAATATTCAACTTCGCGCTTGTCTGGCAATCGGGAACCGGTGAGCAACGACGCAGGATAGCCAACCGACAAGACACCGCTCTGGCACGCATATCCCTGAGCCGACGTCGGAGTTAGGCCGTAGAGGGTGCACAAGCATCATGATTGAGTGGGTATAAACCCACGGGGTAGAATTAGGTTATCGATCGCATTTGTAAGCCGACCCGCACACGAAAAGTCCTTTCGGCGAAGCATGTGGTTTCTCTCGTTTCGGCAGCGGCGTTTTGCGGTCGGACCCGCTCCTTCCCCCAAGGCCGTGCACACATGGTGAGCGCCGGCTCTATGCGCGGCGTGATTGGCCCGTCGCATCGGCCATGACTCAGGCCGGGCACCGGATGTGGAGCAGCGCGATCCCATCAGATTTGAGTGGATGCTTCGCCCCACATGCATGCGAGACGCCGCAAAGTGTCTGCCCCACATTCCGGGTTGGAGCTTCCTTTTCTTCTCTGGAACGAATGCCGCCGAGTTTCCTCTCACCCGTCGGCTTCACGCTCGGGGCGATGCTGCCGGCAAGTAGTAGAATTCCAGTACTTCGGCGCCAGGCCGCGCCTTCCCCGGCGAGCCTCCCTTGCCCAATCCAATCACGGCGATACCGCCCCCCCCCCCACCGGCACCATCCTTCCCCGACTCGGAATGGCCTTTGTAATACCCACTCGGGCCGGACGCCAGCTCCAGGCTTCAGAGTTTTCAATGAAACTCCCGCCTCGACATTTCACGGCAGCGGGCTCCGCGCTTTTCGGCGCCGGAGATAAGGCCGCGCCAAGACGTCGTCCCCCCTCCCCTCCCCCACCACACATATTCCCTTGGATTCCCTTGGGGTAATTTTGTAGCTGTTGCCATGGGCTCCACACTGGCAGTCCCCTGCATGCGCAGATGGGCTTGGATATAAACAAGTGTCGACCTTGGGTCGAGCCCGCTGCGCGTTCTTTCCCTTCCCCTTCTCCACCCAGACGCCCCTCGACCACATCCCCATTGTTCGCCTTTGCGAATACGGGCAGTGTTCCTCTGCGGCACCAAGGTCTAGGAACATTCGAATCTCGACTGCCACACGCGGCGCTTTGGGGAGTCGCCGATTCTAGTTTCGTACATTCGTTCGCTCGGTCTCGAGTTCCACCAGTGCTACTACGCGTGAACCAGCGAAACTCACTCAACAACCGTACAACCACCGGTCTTCTCATCTTTTTCCAAGTGGCAGGAGCATTGTGATATCCGTCCAACATTTTGACCGCACCCATGCCCGGCGAGAAGGCCCCCAACGCCACCGAGAGGCCGGCGTCGCCCTCCTCGCAGGACACCAAGAGGCAGCCCTCCGAATTTGACGTTGGGCATGAAACCCCCAGGGACCACGGTGCCGAGGATGGCGTCTCGGTGAGGCAGGCGCAAGCCGACTTCGCGGAGCTCGAACGGGAGTTGTCCAGGGTCAGTCGAGTCAACACCACCGACAAGCGAACCACCCCCGACGTTGAAAAGGGCGTCAATTTCAGCGCCACCGACGTCTCCACCGACACTGTCGACCAGCAGTTCGACCTCGAGGCCACGCTCCGAGGAGGCCTCGACGCCGAGCGCGAGGCCGGAATCCGCCCGAAGCACATTGGCGTGTACTGGGACGGACTGACCGTCAAGGGCTTCGCGAGCACCGAGAACTACGTTCCCAACTTCGCGACCGGCCTCGTCAAGTCCTTCAACCCCCTCGGCCCCATCAAGAGCCTGTTCGGCGTTGGGAAGAATGCGAACCAGGCCACTCTGCTGGACAACTTCAAGGGGGTCGTCAAGCCGGGCGAGATGGTTCTTGTCTTGGGGAGGCCCGGCTCCGGCTGCACCACCTTCCTGAAGAACATTGCCAATCAGCGCTACGGTTACACCAGTGTCACCGGCGATGTCTTGTACGGCCCGTGGACCTCCAAGGAGTTTGAGCGCCACCGGGGCGAGGCCGTGTACAACCAGGAGGACGATATCCACCACCCTACCCTGACGGTCGAGCAGACCCTAGACTTTGCCCTCGAGATGAAGGTCCCCGGGAAACGCCCGGCGGGCGTCTCAAAGGCCCAGTTCAAGGAGAGGGTCATTACGATGCTGCTGAAGATGTTTAACATTGAGCACACGCGCAAGACCATCGTCGGTGATGCCTTCATCCGCGGCGTGTCCGGCGGTGAGCGGAAGCGTGTTTCCATCGCGGAAATGATGGTCACCAACGCGTCGATTCTCTCTTGGGATAACAGTACCCGCGGTCTCGATTCCAGCACGGCCCTCGACTTCACCAAGTCTCTTCGCATCCTGACCGACCTCTACAAGACCACGACCTTTGTCTCCCTGTACCAGGCGTCCGAGAACATCTACCAGATCTTTGACAAGGTCATGGTCATCGACGGCGGAAAGCAAGTCTTCTTCGGCCCGACGACCGAAGCGAGAGCCTACTTTGAAGGCTTGGGCTTTGCCCCCCGCCCCCGCCAGACAAGCCCCGACTACCTGACCGGCTGCACCGACGAGTTCGAGAGGGAGTACGCCCCCGGACGGTCGCCCGAGAACGCGCCGTCCTCCCCCGAAACCCTTGCGAAGGCGTTCCAGGAGTCGTCCTTCACCCACCGCCTAGACCAGGAGATGGCCGAGTACAAGAGTAACCTCGAGAACGAGAAGGAGACTTACGAGAACTTCAAGACCGCCGTCATCGAGAGCAAGCGCTCGTCCCCGAAGAAGTCCATCTACTCCATTGGGTTCCACCTCCAGGTCGCGGGCCTCATGAAGAGGCAGTTCTACCTGAAGCTCCAGGACAAGATGGGCCTGGCCCTCTCCTGGCTGCGCAGCATTGTCATCGCCATCGTCCTCGGTACTCTCTATCTCAAGCTCGGAACCAGCTCCGCCAGCGCCTTCAGCAAGGGTGGTCTCTTGTTTGGTGCTCTCCTGTTCAACGCCTTCCAAGCCTTCTCTGAGCTCGCTGGTACAATGACGGGTCGTGCGATCGTCAACAAGCATCGGACTTACACATTCCATCGGCCCTCGGCACTATGGATAGCTCAGATTCTGGTAGACCAGGCATTTGCTGCAACGCAGATCATGATCTTCTCCATCATCGTCTACTTCATGACAGGACTACATAGGACTGCCGGTGCATTCTTCACCTTTTACCTCATGATTCTGTCTGGAAACATCGCCATGACGCTCTTCTTCCGCATCATTGGCTGCGCAAGCCCCGACTTCGACACGGCCATCAGGTTTACGGTCTTCATGATTACCTGTTTCATCATCACATCTGGCTATCTGATCCAGTATCAGACGCAGCACCATTGGCTACGGTGGATCTTCTGGTTCAACCCACTTGGGTTGACCTTTAGCGCCATGATGATGAACGAGTTCAAGGATTCCCAGCTGACCTGTTCGGCCGAGTCTCTCATCCCGTCGGGTCCAGGGTACGGCGACATTGAGCATCAGGTCTGTACGCTTGCCGGTTCCGTCTCGGGAACCCCTATTGTGTCGGGCTGGGAGTACGTCAGCCAGGGCTTCTCTTACAACCCCACGGACCTGTGGCGCAACTGGGGCATCGTCTTGGCTCTCATTGTCTTCTTCCTCGCTATGAACATCGTCCTCGGCGAGATCGTCAAGTACGGCCTGGGAGGCAACGCCGCCAAAGTCTACGCGCGCCCCAACAAGGAACGCAAGGAGCTCAACGCCGAATTGTTAAGGAAGCGGGACAAGATGCGGAGCGGAGAGAAGGCGGAGCAGCAGCAGGAGCTCTCGATCAAGTCCGAGGCAGTGCTGACGTGGGAGGACCTCACGTACGACGTGCCTGTGCCGGGCGGCACCCGCCGGCTGTTGAGCGATGTCTTTGGGTATGTCCGGCCTGGCGAGCTCACGGCGCTCATGGGAGCTTCGGGAGCGGGAAAGACTACCCTGCTCGACGTGCTTGCCGCGCGGAAGAACATCGGCGTCATCGGCGGCTCCATTCTCGTCGACGGCATCGCTCCCGGAAAGCACTTCCAACGAAGCACTTCGTACGCTGAGCAGCTCGACCTCCACGACCCGACCCAGACCGTCCGCGAGGCCCTCCGCTTCTCTGCCGACCTCAGGCAGCCGTACGAGACTCCCCGGAGCGAGAAGTACGCCTACGTCGAGGAGATCATCTCCCTCCTCGAGATGGAGGAGATTGCGGACTGCATCATCGGCACCGCCGAGGCTGGTCTCACTGTCGAGCAGCGCAAGCGTGTCACCATCGGCGTCGAGCTCGCAGCGAAGCCCGAGCTTCTCCTCTTCCTTGATGAGCCGACTTCGGGTCTTGACAGCCAGAGCGCCTTCAACATTGTCCGGTTCCTCAGGAAGCTGGCTGCTGCCGGCCAAGGTAAGGGAGCCCGATACTACGTTCATTTACGAGTTGCAATACTAACGCGCCCCAGCGATTCTCTGCACGATACACCAACCGAACGCCGCGCTGTTTGAGAACTTTGACCGCCTGCTGCTACTCAAAAAGGGAGGCCGGACGGTCTACTTTGGCCCCATCGGACGGGATGCCTATATCCTCCGTGATTACCTCAAGAAGCACGGCGCCATCCCTGAGGCGTCGGACAACGTGGCCGAGTTTATGCTTGAGGCCATTGGCGCCGGTAGCGCCCCCCAGATCGGATCCCGCGATTGGGCGGACATCTGGCAGGAGAGCCCCGAGCTCGCAGAGGTCAAGGAGACGATCAAGGAGCTCAAGGAGGAGCGGATCGCAGCCACCAAGACGGCCGCCCCGGTCACCGAGAAGGAGTACGCGTCGCCCTTCTGGCACCAGTTCGTGGTAGTCACCAACCGGATGAACCGCGCCTTCTGGAGGTCCCCCAACTACGAGGTGACCCGTCTCGTGAACCACCTCATCGTCGCGCTCATCACGGGTCTGACGTACCTGAACCTCGACGACTCCCGCGCCTCGCTGCAGAACAAGGTCTTCGTCATGTTCCAGGTGACGGTACTTCCGCCCCTGATTCTCAGCCAGGTCGAGGTCATGTACCACATCCGCCGCGCCATCTTCTTCCGCGAGTCGTCGGCAAAGATGTACTCGACGACAACTTTCGCCGCCTCCATCATCCTCGCTGAGGTGCCTTACTCGATCCTCTGCGCCGTCGTCTTCTTCCTGCCGCTCTACTACATTCCGGGCCTCCGGCCCGAGTCGTCGCGCGCCGGCTACCAGTTCTTCATCATCCTCATCACGGAGCTCTTCTCCATCACACTAGGGCAGGTGCTAGCAGCCCTCGCGCCTTCCGCCTACATGTCGACCCAGTTTGACCCCTTCGTGATGATCACCTTCGCCCTCTTTGTAAGTCAAACCCGACAGGTGTATCGTGAACCACAGGACCGCCACTAACATGACGAAAGTGTGGAGTTACGATTCCGAAGCTGCAAATGCCTGGCTTCTGGCGGGCGTGGCTCTACGAGCTGAACCCCTTCACACGCCTCATCGCCGGCATGGTCACCACTGAGCTCCATGAGCTGCCCGTGCACTGCAAGACCGAGGAGTTCAACCGGTTCACGGCGCCGTCGGGCCAGACGTGCGGCGAATACATGAGAGACTTCTTCTCCAGCGGCGGCATGGGATACCTGGCGGACGACAACGCGACAGACTGCGAGTACTGCGCGTTCCGGGTCGGCGACGAGTTCTACAGCACACTCGGCCTCAGCTTCAACAACCGGTGGAGGGACCTGGGCATCTTTGCGGCGTTTATCGCCAGCAACGTCATCATCCTCCTCGTGGCGGTAAGTATCTCCCCTTCCATTGCCATTGATGGGGGACGTATTCTAATGATTCACAGAGTCGGTACGTGAACTACAACAAGAGGTAGTTGACCTTCACGAACAGCACGAGGCAGGCACCAACTCCCTCTCCTGCCTCCACAACACACGTATCCGTGAGCGGCAGACTGCTCACTCCGCCCCCCCGACGGGCCCCTCGATACATCTAATGGCGCCTGCAGAACGCAGTTGCCCGCTCGCCCCCCCTCCCCCATCCGGACGGGGCTCCAGTCACTATCATTTGCAGGAAGCGGTGTTACGGTTAGAGGTCATTTCAGCATCTGGGTTGATGTTTTTACAATCTTTCAAAAATTAGCATCGCATATATAGCGGCTATTAAATTAATTGAATTAGATTTAGCGTTCGAAGCTTGTGGAAAGCGGCCTCGGATCAAGTCATGAGATGGCGAAAGAAGCGGGGTTGACGAGATGCACTTGAGGAGACATCGAAACTCTCCGCGTGCAAAAATTGATGGCATCAAGCAACGGTGAAGGCACGAGCCCCGCAAGGACAAGGCAACGCCCTCGCCTCTCCCTCTGTCCCTGTATCCATCTCCCGCGTCGATGGTCGAATACCTCCCTCCCAAGCCCGCCGAAGCATTACCGATACACCCCCTGCTGCTGCTGCTGCTTCACTTCCCCTCCGTAATACCCCCCATACCCCTGATACGCGACCCCCGCCTCCTGTCCCCCCATCTCATAGACAGCCTGCGGCGGATACCCGTAGTTCGGCACGGGGTGATAGCCCGCCTGCACGGCCCCCGCCCCCGCAGGCCGGTTCGCAAACGCCGCCTGCGCAGCCTGCGTCCGCGCCCTCAGCTTGTTCCTCCTCTTCTTGTAGACGACGCACCCGACGATGGGGACGACGATGACGAAGAAGGCGACGATGACGGCGATAGCTACAATGTAACCTATCGCGAGGCCCGTAGTCGTCTCTCTGTATCCCATCCTGCCCCTTCCTTTTTCCCGCCGTGTGCGGTCCTCGTTCTCTGATTGAGTTTTGTGGGTGGTCTTTGGTCCGTGGGATTCCGGGCTTCCGCGCGCGAGGCGGGATGGAGAGGGAGCGAAAGTCCGTTCGTCGGCCGAAGATACAAAAAGAGAAAAAAATCGCGATGCTTGAAGCCGGGGGCCGCAAGAGCTGAAAAGGCGGGAAGCGGACGAGGTGGGCCCTCCCAGCCTTATGAGCGCCAAGTTCCTACGCGAGGTCCCACGCTCCTTCGCTCGTCCCCGCCGACAGGGGTCCTGTTTACCGGACCTCCCATTGGCTGGAACCTGAGCTGCAGAGGCAGCGAGCCACTGCACTGCCTCTTGGCAATGTCCAGCCAGCGCGGCACAGCTTTCGGGGATATCCGCTTCGGGGATAGGTCTTTCCGGATGACTCGTCTCGCGTTTTCGGGTGGTCCTGGCGCGGCTTCTTATAGGGAGGGGCAGTAGATATGAGACGAACGGTCTATGCAAGTCAGGGACGTATGGAGGGGGTTTCGCTAGCGAGAACGTGCGTCGGGCTTCGATGGTGGTGCCTGAGAATTGCGTGTGGAGGGCGGAACGTGGAGTTACCAGGAGCGAAGTGGGTTCGTAACGGCAACCCTGGTTGAAGAGGGCACGCTGACAGTCAAGTGGCACCAGATGACATGCACACAAGCACCTCTTTCGCACCCGACCGCGAAGTGCACATAGCATAGCATGCGGGAATCATCTACCGTGAAGTAGCTCGACCGTTATTATCTTGTGCAAAAATGATAACAAGATTAGACTTCTTGAGTGAATTAGGGTATATACTTGAAATATAATCTCAATCCCCTCGCATTCAGCTCCGCTCTCACTCCTGCTATGCCACTACACGGATTCCTCCATACTTGTTCCTGGTGACAGAATATAGGGGCATACGATTGTAAGATGTAAGATAAGGTGAGGTATGCTTCTTACGCTTGAAGGCTTCGCCCGAGTGTAGAGATTCTCCACCTTTCTAGCACCAGAAGAGCCCTTGTTCTCCACTTTGAGCCGCTAATTTTGTAATACTTACCCCAGTTCATACCTTCTACCGTTTTCGTAGCGTTAGACAATGATATTGCTCAAGAGAGGTGGCTCATCTTTTTGATTACTCCAAAGAAAATTAACTTTTCAAAGCCCATACGCCCAAGAACCGGGAGATAATGTCCTGTAAAGCCAAGGCAAAAGATCCTAGCTCTTCTATAGGTCTTAGCAACCTCGCAACGCTGTTCAGGACATTTGATAACACCAGGCCTCTATTAACCATATGGGAGAAAACGAATCACGGTTATAGTCCAATATACGTTAGGCCATGAATCTCTTGAGCATTGGGATATGGGATTTTAGTTCACCTGGAAGTAGCCTTGGGAAGTTGGCGGCTCACATGAACCCTCGGTATACAAGATCCTTATGACACACAAGTTTCACGTAACCAACCATAAGTTATGAGTGGTGCCTGTTGTTTTCGTGGTTGGGATGCTGCAGGGCTCAAAGAGAGTGTACGCGGGAGATGATGGCAGAGCTAGATATACCCTGCAACCTGCGCCTTCCCCATCGAAAAGCACAGGGTCTCTTCTTCCCTACTGTCCCATATGGTGTAATAATCATAGCCGCTTGGACCGCGGGCTAACCTACCCAGCCAGCACATTGTTTTGTCAAGAGTCCCAGGCATGCTCGATTTGTATGACCATCCAGGCGCCGAGACAACTGCCAAGATGCGTTTACTATTACTGCTGTATGCTATACACATAAGAGAGGAGACTTCTGAGTTAGCCCTAAGGATTTCGATGTGACGGGGCTTATCTACAGGTAACAGGACCACGCCTGTCCGTATCGCTTGCTGCGCCTCTAGATCCTCGACGGATAAGGTCGGAAGGTTTCTGGGTAGGAAAGTTCCCGTCCCGACTGGGGTAAGATGGGATAGGGTAACATCCGTGAACGATCTGTTGCTGGTTGTTGGATACATGGAGGTTTCCCGTGGAAGTGGGGTAACAAATGTCGGATACTAGACGTCTAGGGAAGGAACAGTCAGAGAGCAAGTGAGAGAGCATCTGACGAGCTCACATAAAGGGTAAAACATTCGCGGAGTATGTTCATTCACAAAAGGACGACCAACGTTTTCTACTCGACGCGTATGGAAGTAAATGCTCACCGCAGGGCCCAGGTATTCTTGTACTAAACTCGGGGTTGTGTTAAAAGGTAAACAAGCCCAAGTGTGCTAGGGTTGAGTTATCCTTCGCCCCCCTCACGTTCTCCTAACTGAATAATCGCAATGAACGCGTTTCACGATCTTCCATGAGAATTTTCAATACGTCGGCGAGTATGCATCAACCCCTAGGCATGAATGTATTGATAATAGCAGTTGCCAAAATACAGTCAGCCAATGAATTAATGACCTCAGGACCTTTCACTTCCGGGAACTCTTATGGATGCACGATGGTACGTTAATCCTATGATAGTCCCATTTTGAGGCATGGCCTAAGGAGGGAAGTAACTCCAACCCTCGTGTTTCAGCACAGTGACATGACGCCTCTTGTTCCAATTCATGGCTACGAGTGTTGAGCCCACGGAGCACGGCAGTCAACACTCCTTCCGTTGACGTGTCACATGCTCGGGACTTCCCTCGCGAGGACTGATAGATTTTGACACGGCTCTTCCGAAATCTTTCTCAGGAAACTCCGAAAAGCCGCACTTCCGTATTCCACGTTCCAGTCCAGTCACCTCATCTTCCTCTCCAACCTCTTCCCTTACGACGGCCAGCACCATACCTGCGTTTAGGGAGCACATAGAAGTGGCCTCGGAGTGTTGTATAAAAGACTTCAAGTACAGCGGCCTTTCTTCGCCGACCTCCAACCGGTTCATCTTCGTCTCCTGTATGGACTCCCGCATCGACAATTCCCAGGCGTTTGGAATTGGCGTTGGCGAGCCGCATGTTATTCGAAACGTGATTCGTACCCCGTGAGCATTTCCTTATACATTCGGATAAAACTAAGAAACAGACAAACTGCGGTGAGTCATGAGAGCCATGCATAGAATACTGGCATTCATGCCTCCATAAATAGGCAGGTGGCTCGCTGGCAGACGCACTCCGCAGCATCGTGATGTCTTCCCTGCTCCTCGGATCCCGCGAGATTGCCGTATTCGAGCATACAAAGTGCGGAATGGACGGTCTCACCAACGAGCGAGTGCACAGAGAAATACTCGCCAACCTCGGGTAATCACCGTTCTTCCCAGGAGTTCTCATCCTCCAACCCAAAAACAACTGCCTACTAACTGATATCCATACTATAGTATCGAAGTCATAGCCGAGAGTAACAGAAATAATATGGCTGACTTTGTATCCTTTATGGGAGTTGCACAGAGCGTGGCAAAAGATGTCAAGGTTCTTAAGGTGTCGCCGCTTACCCAGAAGGATATTAAGGTTACCTGTTACATCTACGACGTCAGGAAAGGGTCCACCACACGACTCGTGTGAGCGAAGTGAGGGAGAAATTGTGTGGGGTTTCGGTTCTAAACACTTTTGCTGCCCGCAGGTTACAAGCGTGAGTTACGAGCGAGGCGTCTCGGATATGGTGTTTAAGGAACGATGTCTGACCTACGATGTCGTCTATTTAAAGCATCGTATGATTTCTTTTTGCTTCCGTCCCCATACAGCTGCCTAGCGGGTTCAGTAAATTGAGCTCGTTGATGATTCAAGTCCGTTGTCCCCGAGCTGAGTGGCCTTGTCCAGCAAGCGCCAATCTAACCGTTGAGCTACATAATATCCACTCAAACGCTCGAGCTCCAAGGCAGGTTCGTCGCTGTGGCTAGTGAGTCACGGGGCTCCTGTGAACGAATAAGCGGGTCAATAGGGTATCACGTATCATCCAGCCTAGAAGTATGATTGGGCGCAAAACACGGCACAGGATGCGGGACTTCATCCTTCCAGGATTTCTGGAACCGCTCGTCCCAAGAGTCGGCTACGCGTGCCCAGACAGCGAAAGAAAGATTTAACGCGTCGTGGTTTCCCACCCTCGATCACCTACTAGTCCGCAGGCCCTTCGGATATCTCCCCACTCCCTCCATCCTCATCTATCTTCTCGCAAACCGCTGCCATGAGCGAGCATGGGCAGTCCCCAAACCCCGCCCATGTCCATTACTGAAATGGCTCGCGACGAGTAGCTAGCCTACATGGCCAAGCATGTTGTGAAAAATCCAAATCGAGAACCCAGACCAGGACCTTGAGACCGACTCTCAAAGGTGGGTCCCGGCCATCAACCTCGGCGTCGATATCAAGGTGACATACGGACCTCACTCCGTGTCACACTTGTAGAACGACCTCGACAAAGAGACCAGCGAAAAGTTGACCGCCTGCTTCGCAAAGCTGGCGGCCTGCAACTACGCCCCGGACGCGATAGACGACGCGAGCGCCGAAGCTCGTGAGATACTGGCGGAGCATCCAGAGATGATGGGGCGAATTGACGCCGCGATATCTCAAAGGAAGGACGCGTTGGAGAAAGCCCATAAGTACGCCGCGTCCGAGGCCGCAGCTGGAGGGGCCGCTCTTGGGAGTTGTGCGATGCCCCGAAATAGCATGGCGGAAGGACTTTGTCCACATTGAACGTAACTGATGTAGTAACTATCTGAATAAAGCCCGCAAGATACAAAAAAAAAGAATGGAAAGCGACCTACGTTTAAAAAGGAGAGGGAAGAACTAGTCCGTTAGAAGGAAAAAGGAAATTGCCAGAAACGGCAAAAGAATATTTGAGCGAGCAACGCAGGACTCGAACCTGCAACCTTTGCTTTGCATCTCCAGTAGGAGAGCAACGCGCTACCATTGCGCCAGCTGCCCCGTATAGTGAGTACGACCTTTTTGGCTTTTAAGAAGGTAGCCCAATGACTAGCGAGGGCCTGTCGACAAGTGGGGCAGCCAATGTCATGCACCGCCTGATCAGGAAACTCGGCTCGGCGTGCTCGCGGTGGGGCCTTGGTTACTCCACCTAGAAGCAGGCGGTTGACTTCCGGCGATGACGAAACGGCTTATGTAACCGCGACTCCAGACGACAAACAACACGGGTTTCCGAGCCGCGACGAGCGTTGGAGGTCGGATCAAGTCCTCAGGCGCGTCCTTCCGGTCTTGTATTGGGACCTACACGTATATTGGAGGATGGGTGCTTTTGTATTTGTAGCATCGTTAGGCCTTATCGGTTCATCTCCTTCGACCCGTCGGCTTGCGGCCCGTCGCGGCCGCGAGACTGCCCGTCATCCGTCAAGCATCCCGGTTGCTTTGAGCTAGAACGCCAAGGCCGTGCACCAAGGGCTTCCAAGGGCCTCATTTTCCCTTCTTAAACTACGGGCGTCTAGTATAGACCTCCTTGAGCTGTTCCGCGGTCCCTGAATATCGTAAGAAATCACCGTCCAAGGGCGAAGATGGTGCTCGGATTCGAGTCACGTTCGTGAGTCTCGGCTTCGGCTTCGTCAAGGCCACGGCATTCGCGACATGTAACCCAGGGAGGTAATTCACGATAAGTTCATCTTGTTTCAAGAAACTAGGCTTTGGAAATGCTGTTGTTCTCGCTCGAAATCAATGCATCGCCGTGTCAGACGCCTGGGGTGCGGATCGGCTTCCAGCGATGATCCTGATGGGCGTGTACCTGCTGCTTTTCATCCCCGCTATTACTCGTCGCAACCTGCAATATAAAAGAGATATACCTGACTGAAGTTGAATGGAAAATGGACAATGAAGTCACAGGACAGAAGTGTCTATATAATTAGTAGTGTAAATGCAGAGGCGTCGTCCCGTCTTGCATGGCAGTGTACCCCCTCGTGGCTTGACGCGCTCAGCACACCACGCCACAGTCGCAAAACAAGCGAGTCCCCAGCCCATCATCACAGGACCCAATATCATAGAGAGACAAAAAATTTTTCGAATGGAAGTACCCAAAGGGCGCGGCATTTGGTCATTCAGAACAGGCCAGCGTGGGGTTGGGTCTCCCACGGGGCACGCAGTGGGGTGTCGATTTCCACGCCCGACCGCAGCCGGGGTATTGGAACCTCACTTACACGAAACCAATGAAAATGCGCGATAGTCCCATCGCAAATATTGTCAATCAAAAATTTCGAATGAAATTAATGTGGATCCGACATGAAAACGATAATTCTCACGTTGTGGCGTTGACGGTGGATGGGAGAATTCAGACGATGGTGATGTCGGGATAGCTTCACATTTTGATCTTTGGACCGGTCGCGACTCAACGCCAAAATCGGACCCACCGCATTCGCACTCTGATATAGGGCCAAGAATCAAGCGGCGCATTCGGATCAATTACAGCAATCGATAGAGCGAAATGAAATTCACTGGATTCCGTATGAAATTGCTATCGCGATAATTGCGCGCAATGCCTACGATCAATGCGACAATACGGCAGTGGCCATCATCGCCGTCTCCATCGTGAGGAAATGAGCGTGGGTGGGGTGCGCTCCTGCATCTCCAAATCTCGCGCGCGCGGGGCGGGAAACTCACAAGGAAAAATTGGTCTCGAGACTCGACGAAACCAACGCATGACACATGACATCGTAATGGAGGGTGAGACAAACAAGTGGCGCGAAGAGCAGCGATGGAAGAAGAGGGAGTTGTCGGGAACGGAGGGGAACGAGGATCTCGGGGGATGTTGGGTTGATTGGAGAATTTGGGGCGGGAGGGGGAGGAGGGCAGGTGTTTGGGTCAGCTGGCCAATCAGAAAATTCGGAGCTACTGTCCTCGAGGAGGCGATTTTGGTGTCTTGGGAGAGAGGGGAGAATGCGAGGACATGAGATCGCGGGTGTGTGGAGGGGGAGAGCGAGGGCTTGGAAGCTGCAGGCGATGAGCGCGGTGCGCGGATTCCCCCTGGTTGGATGTGGAAAGGGAATGTGTCAATAGCCTCGAGTGGCGCTGCCAGACGGCTCGACTAATTCCTGGAAGAGCACGTCCTCGAGAACAACAACAAACTGGAAGAAAAGGAACGGAGGAAAGGACCCGGGGACCGTAACCCGCGAGCCGCGAGGCAGCTTCACAGTCACCCTGCAAGCACGTGTATCATGGGGCGTACGTACGAGTCTCGCTGTGGGCCGTCGAAAAAGGGCTGGACGACCCAGCGACGAACACGATATCCCAGCTTCGGCACACGATTGAGAGTTTAACGTGGAACAGCTAATCATGATGGGCCGGGGTCATTTACGTGGGATGAACGGGGCAAAGGGGGGGACAGAAGTACGCGCGAGCTAATGCGGATGGGAAGCACGCATGACAGAGCGCCAGGGGGGAAACAGGGCGCCCAAACAGCACGCGAGGTTCAAGAAGCAACAAGGCGCAAAACAGGGGAGAAAGCGAAGGGACGGGACAGCCCGGAATTTGATCTGGCAGAAGTGACTATCCTCGGACGGGGTAGAGAGAAGGGGGGTACGCATTTTAATGTGCGCCCGGAATTATTTTTACTGATTGCGCAGGTCGCGGGCAGCCCCCGCCGGCCAATATAAACAAGCGCCCTCCCCCTCCACGCGCCCCCGAGCCCACCGCCTCTCCCTCCTCCCCTCTCCCCTCTCGACTCCCCCCATCCAAGAACCACCCCTGAACCACCCCAGAACCCAGTCCAGAATTTCTCCAATTCGCATCGGTTACCGCATCCGCCATCGCCTCCCGAGGTCCCGCATCCAAAGTAAACTCGAATCGAGTTCCGTTCTTCGCTTAATCAAATCACGCCACGAGGCACCCGACCAGCACAATGCCGCCCAAGAAGACCGAGGCCGCTGCCTCCAAGCCCAAGTCCAGCTCCGGCCACCCCACCTACCAGGTTCGTCCCTCCGACAGCATCGCCGCATCGCGATGGATTGCCATCTTCGCGCTTAGATCGCGTGCTAACACGAATGCTGCAGGACATGATCACTGATGCGATCATCGCGGTATGTTACGCCCACCGACGCGCCAGCCATCCATGACAACGCGCGCAGCCAGCGCTCAACGCGCTCGATCACTCTGTTGATGGACTTTGCCGCTAACGTTCTCTTTTCCACGCGACAGCTCAAGGATCGCAATGGCTCGAGGTAAGAAGCTCCCCCCGCGCGTCACGCTCTGAGCACCAAAGCTGACTCCGCTCTTCCACAGCCGTCAGAAGCTCAAGCAGTACGTCAAGACGAACAACAACATCACGCTTTCGCAGAACATGTTCGACTCCGTATTCAACAAGGCCCTAAAGTCTGGTGTCGAGAAGGGCGTCTTCCAGCAGCCCAAGGGTACGGCCCCGCCTCCCCCCCACAATTTCCTTTCCCCCCTTACCGCATCTGAGCTGACGCGTTCCCTCACAGGCCCCTCCGGTGGCACCAAGCTCGCGAAGAAGACGGCGGCCGCCAAGCCCGCCGCCGCTAAGAAGGAGGCTGCCAAGCCCGCCGCGCCCACCATCAAGAAGGCCGCCCCCAAGGAGACCAAGCCCGCGGCCGAGAAGAAGACGGCCGCGAAGCCCACCGCGAAGCCCGCCGCGAAGCCCGCCGCGAAGAAGGCGGCCGCGAAGCCCGCGGCAGGAAAGAAGGCCGCCCCCAAGGCCGCCGCGCCCAAGAAGGCTGCTGCCTCCGCCACCGAGAAGAAGCCCGCGGCGAGCAAGACCAAGACGGGCCGCGTGACCAAGAAGCCCGCGGCGGCCGCGCCCAAGAAGGCGGCCCCCAAGGCTGCGCCCAAGAAGAAGAAGGCCTAGGCGACTGTGACTTAGTCCCCGAGCGGGAGGGATGGTGTGCCTGGCTTTTTTTTTGTGTTTCTTTACTGTTTGGCTGCTTGGTTTTCTTTGCGAATGTGCGTTTTCTTCGGGACTGGGCGTCGTTCGTGTCATGGGAGATTCCGCGACGGCTGGCGTTCCGGTGCGGATTATGGGAAATTTCCAGAAGGGTGGATCGGTATTCGGATGGGGTTCCTGGTTTGGAGGAGACTGTCTTATTCCCGCCTGCTGGCCGAGCGCTTTGGTACGTCTACTGTTTGGTGCAACATGGGTCGTTATCATGGCGAAAGCTGTTTTGCGCCTGTCTTCGGCCTTGGGATGTCGTTTTGCGGCAGACCTGGATGCGGCGGAAAGGAGGTGTTTTCTGCTGTTGTATACCAATTTTTACACGGGATTAGGGGCTGGGAATACGGAACGATTATTTCTCCTTGTTTTTTTCTCGACCTGTCTCCCCTTCATCCCATCGTGCGTGTTATCCGAAGCTCGCGTATCCCCGACGCGCATGTGGGTACCTCGGCCTCCGCCCTAGCTTTGTTTACATTTGATGCTTCCCGTTTGGGAAATATTTATGTGGGGACCTCTCCCTGTCTGGGCACGGGCCTCCTGTCCGATAAGATAATAGAGTGGAGTGGGGTTTTCCAGCGTTGACATTGGCTGTTAGACCGACCCTCCCTCAGGATGCGCCCCCACTGTGTCCATCGGGCTCATGATCTCACGAGGAGCGGCGTGTCTATATCCTGTGCCATGAAGTATGTACTAATCGAACCGGCGACGATACTCGGTGGCCGGAGCTTGGCTTAATCAGCCAAAATGCCACAACATCGACAGATCGCCAACGCCATGGCGGCACTAGTAATCCTTGCAGTTCAACTCTCTGCACAGAGCCAGTCGCAAGAAACAGCCAAAAGGCAACAGTATAATGCCCAGTACTCCAAGAAACCCCCGGTGGAGCTGCGGGTGGGATTCCGCATTCCAGCGGGACCGTCTGCTCTGGGGGTTGACAACTACCGGGCGGGCACAGGACGCAGGTCCACAGCAGTGACACTCGGGCTGACAGCTGGTCCCATGTGGCAGATAGGGACGTGCTAATGCTGCCGCTTACACGCCCTTCCGCTTGCGCCCTTGCGACGACAAGCAGTGAGATTGGCATAATACCGTTATAAGGCCCTTTTTTTTTTTATAGCACAGGTCGTATACCTCATCTTCCCAAAAAACTCATCTCATATCCAATATTCTCGGTGTTTGCTTCGCCGTAGCCACTCTGACACCCCCTTTCTTTCCCCTTGCTCTAAACGAAGAAAATGGACAAGATAGAGCTCATCCCCTGGGATCCCACATGCCCGCAGCACTACAAGCGTATGCGTGACCAGCGCATCGCCTGCGGGTGGCGCGAGGCTGAGGTACCCGAGTGGAAGGCGGCGCAGCTGAAGGGAATCAAGGTCGTGTACTGGGTTGTATGGGCAGCCATGGTCCATCCCCTTGGTGATCCTCCTTTGCTAAGCGTGATGCAGGTACTTGCGGATAGTCTTCCTGAAAGGACAAGACTAATGGATGAGCATCTGCGTCGGTACCCTAATGTGAGCGGCCCCTTACAAATATCTGAGGGTATCAGGACCAGACAACTAAACGGCCCGCAGGAGCAAGAGCCATTAGCTGACACGTCCACTTACATGTATACCTCCACACGAAACCCAACGGGGCGTGAATTCATCCCCGTCGGCCACAGCGGTCTCGAAATCATCAAACTCAAAGACGCACGAGACCTAGACCTCCCCCTCTCAACCGTCTGGATCAAGCACCTCTACCTCTCCTGGTATGCCCACCGCTCAAAGCCCATTCCAAGCCCCAGGACTAACCTCTCTGCTCAAAGGACCCTCCACAGCGGAGGGCTCGGCCGCAGCACAATGGCCCTAACAGAGCACACCGCCACGTCCCCTCCTCTAAACGCCACAGTAGTCGCCCTCGACACAATTCGCCGCGAGTGGCAGGAATCCGACGCGTTCATGAAGACCATGTACGACGACCGGGGGATGATAAGGCCGGCGCGGTTCCGCTCGCTCGAGGAGTGGTACCTGCGTCAGGGGTACGAGCCGATACCTGGGCCTGAGTTCGTCGACTGGGTGTATCCCGAAACGAAGGATGTCGAGCGTGTGCCGATTGTCTTTTTGAGGAAGACGGTTGCATAATATCAGGGCCCGGCGCCTGTCTGTGCATAGAACTCGGCTCGTTTTTCTAGATTTACCTTGGTATATGGAGACATAGAGTGGATTATTGATCTCAATGACTTGGTAATGTACTATTTCTCGTGAGATCCGACGAGTCGAAGAGAAGCCGGATTAACTCTAGTGATACACAATACAGTATCCTCCTGTCTATGCGGAACAAGTGTTCATCTCCTTCGACTAGAAGCTACCCGTTCAGCCGCCAATATCAGTACACGGATTCTATCATTCTCAGAATGAGATGCTTTCGATCTCTCAATACCCAGCTCGTCTCGGACCACTCCCTTGTCCCGGCTACCAAAATCGCATGACACTTATTTTTGGGAGAATGGAGCAGCCTATACATTGATACCGATATATCCTCCGGGAGATGATAAGCAAAAAGGAAAGGGAAAAAAGACGATGTGTCCGAATGCGCCTTTGTTTCATTAACTCAAGGTACTAGATACTTAGGAGTCATCCCGTGCCTTAAGCTCATTTGCATCTAGACGTGCTCTCCTGGGCTACGCATACTATATATACCAGGCTTTAGACATTGAAGTGCTGTGGAACCGGGAATTTAGAATCGAGCGACGCCTGATACATACTGCGACGAAACCCTGAATCCCCTTTCCACTAGTGTTGAATGTCGCCATACTCGTGGTTCGGAAGTGGCGGCGAGTCGGACCCACCTCATCAACTAACTTTCGCTGATCCTGGAAGCTGTCGGTGCCCTCGGAGCATTCGGAGCCAAAGCCCTCGAGGTTGATCACATCCTGCCGTCACCCAAACACCCGTCCCGAACCAGCATCGGAGCACCTCGGTCCTCTCGCCTTTCAACGCAAGCAGGGCATCCGCCCCACTCCAATGTCGCAGCATGATGCAAGCCCGGCAGCCCCGGGCACCCTGAGGGAGGTCCTCCGCGCCCGGAAGCGCGCGCAGAAGCCGGCGTCCTGCGAGCCGTGCCGTGAGCGGAAGGTCCGGTGTGACAAGGGGCACCCGTGCGCGACGTGCGACAAGAGGGGATACCCAGATCTGTGCGTCTATCTTATAGCAGAGCCGGGACGACGGCGCTCAACCCTCGATGCGAGACGGAACACGAGCACAGCGTCACCGGCGCCGGACGGACGCGTCATAGATGCCGATGCCGCGACGCCGGCTCCCGCCGCGGAGCCGCACTATACTCCCGCCTCACTCGCCGGCGGCGGCGGCATAATCGGGTCACAGCTACCCAGCACACCCGCCCCGCCCCCTACTTACGACACCTCCGCACACCGCACAGCCTTCAGTCTCGGGATCCTCCCCCTCCTAGGCGCAGGCTCAGAGACCAGCGGCTCCGTGACCGAAGGCGCCTGGCGCGGCACCCTGGCCCAGCTGTCCGCTGAGCACGGAGTCCTCGACCTCTTCCTTTGGTACCGCCGGCAGGTGCATCCCTTCTACGCAATACCGCTCGACGTAGACGACATTGAGAAGAAATTCTGCTTGCTACTGAATCTATGCGATAGTAGTGGGGGAGGGGCTGGCCCCGAGCCGACACGGGACCCGAATTGGCTCTGTCTTCTGAACGCCATACTTGCCGCCGGTGCGCAGGCTTCCGAGATGCCTCTCGAGCGCCGCCTCTCAATGTCCAGAATCCACAGTCAGTACCGCATATTTCCAAGGCCGACGAACTTGCAACTAACTGCGTCCTTTCCTGTCACTAGCAAGGCTTGCGTTCCAGGGTCTTCACTCAACCGATTACCTCTCTCAGCCATATAAAGAGGCCATCCAGGCTCTCCTTCTCCTAGGCAACATCCTCCAGAATGACATGAAACCACAGGCGGCGTGGGCGCTCTGGGGCTCGACGATGCGGCTCGCGCAGTGTCTCGGGGTCCACAAACGACAATCGCACGCCACGAGCACGTCGGTTTCCAGCCAGGACGCTACCTATCTGCGGTACGCAGCATCTTCCCCTTCCCAATGCAGCGTCGCGACGTGTACTGGGTCGCCCATCCACTAACATGTTCTAGTCTCGCCATTGTGTGGCAAGACTCATTATTGTCTCTGGCATTTGGCCGTATGACAGAATGCCACGAGATGGACTTCGAAGAAGACCTCCCCAGCCTCCACCGGGACGAAAACTCGGACGGGCTTTCATACCGAGGGGCCATGAACTGGCTCTGTCACATTGCAACACGCCACCTAGGCGGCCGCCCGTCCACCACGCCGTCGCCGAGCCCTCTCCCCTGCTGCCAAGACATCGGCTCGCTCGACGTCTTTCTCTCGCCGCACCTAAGGGACCGTCAGTCATGCAGGACCATACAGGATATCCAGGAACACTATGCCTTCGAGCTGCACAAGAACTTTTCCGTCTCGACAATATGCCGGCCCTACATGTCGGAGCGAGACACGGCTAGAGTGAGCTCCGCGGACCGAGCTCAGATCCTGACACGCCTCCAGGAGGCACTCAGGCGCAGCGCCGAGGCATACCTGCATCTGCGGTCTGTGAGTGGGTACGCGAGGAGGTCTTGGGCGTTCATACATAACGGCCTCGCGTCGATCTTGCTACTGAGCCTCATGAAGGAGTCTAGGAACAGCGGTAGCACGAGGCGACTGCAGGGCCAGATAATCGACAGCCTAGAGCTGGACAGCTCGTTTGGCTCCGACGCGAGCTCAGAGCATACTAACCGTCTGTCGGATACCCATAGAAAAGCCCTAAAGGCACTAAAGGCGCTGAAGAGGTTATCTGAAGACGAATCGACTGAAGAAGGGGTCCGGTCAGTAGTAGCGACGGGGAATAACATTCCCACCGAAGCCCCTGATCAAGGGCAAAACGACCAAATGCAGCCTATCCAGGCGCCAGACTTGACTTTCGTACCGCCAGAGTTAGTTCACGATCACTTTCTTACCCTATCCTCCACGTAGTTGAGAAAAAAATGGGCTAATAGTGATTAGGGATTGGGAGGTTGACGAGTGGCTGTCGGCGTTCGACTTTGACCAGTCACCTCTGGGTGCTTTCGAGTCCATCATGGCAGAACCCTCAACCGGATATCAAGTCTGAGCCTTGACTGTGATTAGATGTAAAAGACAATAACCATTATCTTATCTCCTGTGGTTCTCACTCTACATACTCGGGTTAATTACCATGGACAGCGTCGACCGTTTCCACTCAGTACCCATAGTCCTTCCACTGGTCCAAGACCCTCTTCTGAACATCCTCAGGGAACGACTCCTTGAAATCGGCAGCCTCCCAGTCTCTCCCTGTCGTGTACTCAACTGGCAGCAGCGCATCAGAAACAACCTTTCCTCCCTTAGTAGGCGGGCCATTCCCATGCGACATGTACGCAATAAGTGGGAACCCTTTCACATCCTCAAAGTGGTACTCGTCCATTCCCGGCCTACACCGCGTACAGAACGCCCAAATGACATCCTTGAAGTCGTAAACATCAATGTCCTCCCCGACGAGGACGAGCCGGTGGATTGTGTACCCGACCTTGTCGTTGAACACGATCTCTCCGACCTTCTTGCAGAATTCCGCGGCGGTGGTCTTCATCTTGCGGAGGGCGTCGGTGTCGACCTGGAGGGCGACCCAGGTGACCTGGGACTCAAAATTGGAGAAGGCCTCCTTGATGGGGATGCCCTTGGACCTGAGGAGGAAGCTGATCTCGGCCGCCGCCAGCGGGCCAATCATGGTGTGCTGCGCACTGTCAGTAAACGGCTTCCTTGACGGAACTTAGGACCCGAGCTGGCTTCGTTGCAATTTCAAACGTACCGTCTCGTCCGTAATCCTCCCGCAGTTAGACGTGGGAAGGATGGCGTCCTTTCGGTGGGTGATAAGGTCCACCTTGTATTTGGGCCCCATGTGGGCGTCACCAGGGAAAATGTATCTATAAGCCTATCAGCCTTGTTCTTCTCCCTGTTTAACCACTGCCAAAAAGAACACTTGTAGATCAGATAACCTACCCATGCATTTCACCGAATGGTCCCTCCGGCACCGTCTCAGTGATAGAACACGTTCCTTCAAAGACAATCTCCGAGTTCGAAGGGACGAGAAGATTGTTAGTCTCGCACTTCACCACCTGCAGCGGCTGCCCCGAAAGAGCGCCAATATATTCGCTCTCCGACAGCCCGCCAGGGAGCGGCATGCTCGCGGCCATGATGGCGGCGGGCGGGACGCCCAGCGCCAGTGCCCACGGCATGTCCTTGCCTTCCTTCTTCCACATCTGGTGGATCTGCCAGACGTGCTGCGGCTCGATGACGAGGCCGGCGAGGTGGTTCTTGTCGTGGACCATGGCCCGCGCGATTGACCAGTTGGTCCATCTCCCGTCGGGCGACTGCACGATGTGCATCCCGTACGTCTGGACGTACTTGCCGCCATCGGACTTGTGAAGAAGCGGCGCCGGAAGTTTCGTCAGGTCAAACTGGTCCGGGGTAAGCCTAAACTCCTTGCACGGCCCCGTCTCCACAACGGTCGGTGGCAGCGGCGTCGCCGTCTTGGCAGAGATCATCTTATCGAGGATCGTCTTAATAGAAGCCGTAGGCTCAAGCCCAACATGCCTCGCCATCCGGCCAAATTGCTCCTTCGGGTCCGAGCGCAGCGAATTAGGCGCGCCGAGGATCCGCCAGAGGCCGTTGTTGTCCTGGCCCTTGAGCTTGTTGAAGAGGGGCGCGCGCTCGTTGTCCTCGACGACCTTGCGGATGATGGCGCCGACCTCGAGGTTGGGGTCGCATTCCTGGTTGATCTCGACGATGTCGCCGTCGTCCTTGAGAGCCTGGACGAAGGCGCGGAAGTCGAGGTGGGGCGTTTGATAGTATGACATTATAGTGGGTTCTTGGTGGCAGCGAGGGTATATTCGAGGACTCTGCGTCCGTGAGGGTGTTCCGGAGGGGCGAGGACGATGGGTGAGCGCGAGTATTCAAGTATCACTATATACTTGACTCGTATACTAGGTTCGTGACGCAAGTGGCCGGAACAACCGGCTTCAAGAACACTGCCCCGAGGTGACCGACCTGTCCGAGGCCGTCCGGAGGTATACGGCCCACTTACACCCGTGTCAAACTCGTATCTCGTGGGTATCGCGGAAAGAGGCCAGACATCTAGCGGTCCCGAGGTCTCCGAGATGCTCCGAACGCCCCGAACTGATGTCATCTCCCTACGAGTCTGGCGGCGAGAATACTTTTCCAACGCAGAAAGATTTTGCCAGCTCTGGGAGGTATATAAGTTTACCCTGGTGGCGTGCTACTGCGTAGCGAAGAGAGTCTTTCTACTCATACATACTAAGTAACCCCTTCGCCGACAACATCCTCGCCCGCCGCTTCCGTCGACGTATCTCCGAAATCGCCTCCACCCTCCCACACATACCAAACACGCACACCTCTTCACACCATGACAATGGCAAGCAATGAATCGCCGCGCAAGAAGATCATTGTCGCCCTAACCGGTGCGACAGGCGCCCAAGTCGGCATCCACACCCTCCTGACCCTCCGCCGCCTCAACGTCGAGACCCACCTCATAATCAGCAAGTGGGCCGGCGAGACGATAAAGTGGGAAACGGACTACACCCCCGCCTCGATTCGCGCCCTCGCCGACTACTCCTACAGCGCGCACGACATGTCGGCCGCCATCTCCAGCGGCTCCTGCAAGGTGGACGGGATGATTGTGGTTCCGTGCTCAGTGAAGACACTGGCGGGTATCAACGCGGGGATCTGTGACGATCTGATTACAAGGGCGGCGGACGTGTGTCTGAAGGAAAGGAGGAGGCTCGTCCTCTCGGTGAGAGAGACGCCGCTGAGCAGCATCCACCTGCGAAACATGGCCGAGGTTTCCAGCGCGGGGGCGATAATCGCGCCGCCGGTGGTGGGCTTCTACACCAAGCCGTCGTCGATAGAGGACATGCTGGACCACATGGTCGGCCGGCTGCTCGACCTGTTTGACTTGGACACGAAAGCATTTGAGAGGTGGGAAGGCATGCAGAGATAGGCGTTGATCTTTCTGGGGTTCTGGGGTTTCTGGCTACATAATGGGCGTTGGGAGTCCGGGAAATTATAGAACCGACACTGCAAAAACTCGCATATTGCGATGGGGAAGCCGTGATCGACACTCTCTCGGACGTTGCGGGCATATCATTCCAGCGAGACCCAGCGCTACATCATCGCGCCCGGAGCGCTCGCCCTGTTCTTACACTTCAGTGTCGCATGTACCCTTTCCGATGTGAGCGACCATTTGTGACGACTCAAGAAAGCTCGGCAACGTTGCGCTGCGTCGTCTGCATCCGGAGCCTAGAGGTGCCCAGCAGACACCGTGACCAGCTTCTGGCTGACTATTGGCTGTGTTACGGAGGATCATAGCACGCGCTGGATCCAGCGTCAAACTAGAGTGAGCGTGTTCATTTGGGTGTCTCACTTCTACGGAATTCGCCCCACGTAATAATTCTGGCGCCGGAACGAGCAGGTGTCTTCACCCGCACCGAAACCACCAATTTCGGCTTGCCGACCCCCCAGCAACCCGTCGTCGGAACTTACAGGCGAGGGGACCCCTGCGCTCGGCCCGGTCCCCCCCCACCACCAGCACCACCTCCTCCCCAGGCGACATTCTAGAAGCCCGACCAACACGCTTTCGGCCCACCAGCGGCGCAAGCCCCGATATCACACCCGGAGGTGTGGTGGGGCCCTGCACGACCCCCGCAGACGCCGGGCCTCGGAGACAAACACCCGCCGGAGAACAATACTAACGAACGCCGGAGAACAATCGCAACTCGGACGCAGGGGGAGCCCTGTTCCCCTGGGCTCTGAGCCCGGCAGGAGGCGGCTTCCATGCATGTTGGCGCCGTTCTACAACAGCTCGGTGGCGCCCCCGCCCCCCGGCTCCTGTAAGTAACAACGACCGTTGAAGAAATGGTCCCTGGCCGAGGACGATCATCCCGGGCGGGAGATCAATCCCTCTGCCGGCGGTTCTGCGTAACATGTCGGATATCGCGGTTTCCACGAATTTAGACGGGCACTCGAGCTTTGTTGCCCGCAGATCATACCGGTCGCGGGAAACAAGCAGCTAGAAATCAAGCTCCCGCACGCGGGCGTTCCTCATCCCCCACAAAGGAAGCAACGCCGGTGGGGCGCGGCCGCCTGCGTCCTGCGTCCTGCTTCCCGCCCTCTGCACGCCGCCTCTCCAAGACATGCAATATTATGACATCTGCGTCAACTTTTTTCGGACGAAAAGAGGAGGCACATGTCGCAGCGGGCCGGGGAACAATGGCAGGGACAATGCAGAGCAGAGCGGGGCCGGCGGGGAGTCTTGTGCGGGGAGCCATCTGTTGGTTCTGCGGACGCGAAGCACCCAATGGTTCGGGAGACTTCCCGCTGGGCTATATTAAGCGGACCGATTCCTTTCTTGTCGTGGAGACATCGCCAACAGTCGGGCACTCTTTCGTCCTACCTTCATAGACAGGCGCTGGGAACACCAGACTCTCAACCCACCATGGTCAGCCTCCTCACCCGCCTCCCCCTCCTCGTGGCCGCCGCGGCCGCCTGCCTCCACCCAAGGGAAGAGGTGGGCCTCCCGGCCGAGGGCATCCGCATCCGCCGCGAGGCCGCCGAGGCCATTGTCCCCATCGGCACGGGCGACCGTTGGGCCAACGGCACGGTCCCGCGCGGCCTGGGCACCCAGCCCGCGGGTACAAAGGTCACCAGCATCATGACACCCGAGGAGGTCCGCTCAGCCATCGACGCCCTCGCCGATGAGTTTGGCTTCGAAGTCAGCGAGACGCCCAACGAGACGCACGAGGGCGCCACCATGTTCTACGCCAAGGTCGGCGGTGCCGGGTGCGACGCCTCGTACCGGACCTTCCTCACCGCCAACATCCACGCGCGCGAGCGCGGCGCGGCCGACAACCTCGTCTACTTCATCTCCGACCTCCTGTGGGCCGAGCGCGAGGGCACGGGCGTCGTCTTCGGCGGCAAGCACTATTCCAAGGCGGACGTCAAGAAGGCCCTCGGCACGGGCATCGTCTTCATGCCGATGCTCAACCCGGACGGCGTGGCCTACGACCAGGCCGAGGACAACTGCTGGCGCCGCAACCGCAACCCGGATGCGCCTGTGGACCTCAACCGCAACTTCGACTACCTCTGGGACTACAAGGCCAAGTTCGCCGACAGGATCTCCGAGTTCGTGGCGTCCGACGACCCCAACATCGAGGTTTACGTCGGTACGTCGGCCTTCTCCGAGCCCGAGACGCGCAACGTCAAGTGGGTTCTCGACGAGAACCCGTCCATTGAGTGGTCCTTCGACATCCACTCCTACGCCGGCCTCGTCATATACTCGTGGGGCGAGGATTTCAATCAGTTCACGGACCCGGACATGGACTTCCGCAACTCTGCGTACGACGACAGACGGGGGATCAAGATCGAGGAGCCCGGCGAGCACTACTCCGCCTATCGCGCCATGGATCTCTGGCAGTCCGACAGCTTCGTGGCCCAGCGCGTCGCAAACGCCATGGCGGGCGCCACCCAGCACCTCCGCATTCCCATCACCGCCATTCAGGGTATCCTCATGGCGCCCACGATGGGCTCCCTCTCCGACTACGTCTCGTCGCGGGGCGTCAGCAACCCTTCCGGCCCGGACACGCACGGTCTGACGCTCGAGTTCGGGCAGTCTGGCCCAATCGAGGACTGCCCCTTCTACCACGATGAAGAGGACTTCAACTTCAATATCCAGGGTGTGGGCGCGGGGCTCATGGAGTTCCTGCTGGGCGCGGCGGACGAGGGGCTGGCGGAGGTGAACTGCAACAACCACGATGATTCCAGTGACAGTGACAGCGACAGCGACAGTGACAGCGACAGCGACGACGACGACGACGACGACTGAAGCAGTTAGGGCGGTGGTCCACGCGGTGGGTCGAGGGGGAAACGGGCAGCGGTCGGAGTTGCGGTTGCGTTGGTGCGGCGTTAGAACGGGCTGGTGTGTATTCGGCAGACGAATGGATTTCGGCGGCGGGGGACGGCGAGTAGCTAGACAGGTCAGCGGCGTGAGACTAAGAATGACGAATTGATGCTTTAACCCGACTGCCATCTCCGGGCGTAGGCGAGTGGGTGATGTCGTGAACCAAGATCTCCCCGCTAGACCAGCTCAGATCAGCAGCTTGTGGCATGGCGCACGCCCCGGCAGATCCTCGCCACACTGTGCCACGCTCCACTGAACTCAATGTACCGCCCTGCCCCGCCTGAAGCGCACGGGCCAACTACCCGCCAAACTCCCCTCTCAGCGCGTGGAAGCCGCACACCACGCTCCCAATCAGCGACCCGGAACCCCTGCGGGGAAGTCGAAACGCACATGCGGCTACACGGTGAGAAAGCCCAGTTGTAGAGGGGTTTGCTTTCCGGCTCGGGAAGCCCGATACTTTTCGCTTCCAGGAACCACCTCATCCCGGCCTTGGCACAGGCAACCACCATCGCAACCTCGTCCGGAATCGAATTGTTTCCGCCTCTCCCGACCATGGCCTCGTCGTAGCTCCGGTACACCAAGACTTCTCTCCTCGCACACGTCATTCTCCTCAGCTAGCTCCAGCCAGCGTCGGTCACGATGTCTGCCGATCACCCGAGCTCCAACAACCCCTTCCGGCGGAAGGTCGCCGCGAGCTCCGCGCCCTTGAACCCGAATCCGACGCACCCATCGTACTCGACGATAAGCAATAGCGATGCCTCTCCATACCACCGCCCGACAGCTCCCACTGCCGCCGACCCCAAGCCCGAGACGAGAGCAAAGCCCGTGAAGCGCGTCCGCGTGCAAACGCCCCCTCCCCTCTCGCCCGACTCAGAGTCGGATACCTCGGAATCTCCATCGCCGCCATGGGGCCGTCGGGAAGCGCGTGATCCCTTCGGCGGCGCCCCGGAGGAGGCTCACGATGACACCCCAGCCCAGTCGGGACCTCCGCGGCGGAATCCATTCAGCAAGACGCTGCAGGATATAGAGCCGGGTCAGGACGGCGACGGGGCGAAATCGGCGACGCGCGCGGCGCGCGCGGCGGGGAGGGCATCACTGGATGTTGCTGCCTTCCAGCGGCTGCTCCTTACAGGACAGCCCGGCGCGAATAAGCCCGGGTCCGGACCATCCGAAGCTCCCTCGACCCACCTCGCCTCGCCGACCAGAACTCTAGAATCCTCATCCTCATCGCCAAACTCCCGGTCATCACCCTCTAACGCCTCCTATAACCACGCCCGCACTCCCGCCCCATCCGAGGCGCCTCGGACAACGCACCACTCACCACCCCACGATGACCCCCTCCCAGCCCCACAAAAGCGACGACCCCGACCGCCAAGTTCCCGTCATGGAAAGGCCCTGGGCCTGCAGATCGGCGTAGACACCCCACGGGCCCCGACGCCGCCCCTGACGCGCACCCCCTCGGACTTCAACAAGCCCCTCCCTGCCGCCCCGGCGCGGACCCCCTCAGAGGAAGACGCCGAGTCCGTCTTTGATCGGGAGGCAGCTGGCCGCGCACCAGAGCCACCTGGCCCGCCGAGCCCAGCTGTTTCAACACACGAGTACGGCGGCGGCGCGAAGCGTCCCACGCCGGCTCCGCCCCCGCGAAGGAGGCAGGACGGGAACCACGACCGGAGTCCGCCGGTGCATATATCTGACCTCCAGCGCCGGACATCAGTAGACTCCACGCACTCACGCACCGATAGCCTGCGGGGCAATGCGCCCGCTCCGCCTCCCCCGCGACGGCCGAATCACCGCTCGACACCGTCCTGGACGTCCCTTACCTCGCCGTCCTCCCAGTCCTTATCCATACACACGGTTCCCGACACGAGCAACCCCAGCAGCCCCCGCGGGCTCCTAGGCCCCGACGCGCCAGCAAGGCACGCGCCGCCCCCTCCGCCTACGAGGAATCCCTCCACAAGACGGAAGACGAGCGGCGGGAGTGCAGAGGGACAGCACAAGCGCGTTGTGTCTCGAGACGGTGCCCCTGCGCCGCCTCCGCCGCCGAGGAGGCAGAGGGGTGGCAGTGGTAGCCGGGAGAGCCTCGACTCCTCAGGGAGTCCGAGGCGTGGCGATGCGGGGTCGGTAGTGACTTTGCCCGAGGGAAATGCGGGGAACACGTCGGCGGGGGCTGGGGAGTGGACGGCCGACAACGGGCAGGCGGGGGCTATCCTCGCGGACTTGGGAGCGCTGCAGAGGGAGGTCGAGGCATTACAGAGGCAGTACGAGGCGTCGAAGGGATGAGTTGACGGCGGAGGAAGATCCGGGGTAGGCTGGCGAAGTTTGTTCCCAGCGACATGGCGCCTGGATGGCATGGCCTTGGACGTTATGATAGATTTTCATGATGGTGATGTATACTGATGGAATCTTTTGGTTATATCGGGTTGTGTCTTTTTTTCCTTTCTATAACACCTCTTGTCGCCGCGTCTGCAGCGGCCTTTAATACATCCTGCTGGAGTGATATATGTCGTCATCAAAGCAAACGCAAAGACTCCGTACGCCTGGAGTCTCATACTTGTCGTCGTCTCCTTGTCCAAGATCCAAGCGCTATGGCGACTACGGTCGCAGTCCTCGTCATCCCCGTGGACGCTGTCTTCGACGCGGCTAGCCAGCAGCCAGTTACCCTCGCGGGCGTAGATGCAGAGAGCCTTTCCCAGGCCTAGTGTATATCCTGTTCCAACCCGTTTCCAGAGGGTACCCCGCCTTGTCACAATGCACGATATCATGGGTAGGTCCAACGGGGTCAATGGCGTAAGCTCTGTGGCGTAACCTCGGAGCTCAGCCTAGCCAAGAGCCAGACCCTTGTGCTTCGTCCGCCACCGAGCGTCCCATTAGAGACACAGCCTGGATCCCGTTCCCGGCAAACACCCTGAAGCCGGACCTCTGTCGTTTCCATTGTCTGCCAAGGACTCAGAGCGGCAATGAATGAACCACACGCGAGGCTCGCTTGGATTCAAACCAGCAGACTCGGGATCCGCTTACACGCCAACTATCCATCCCGCATGCGGCAACTTGCAGGGTTGCTTTGCTTGGCAGTGGGCACTCCCCCTCCGCCGCGAGATCGAGCAATATTCGATCGGCAGGCAGCGGGCCAGGATGGCACTCGAGAGTCTGCTGCCCCTTCCGGAAGCAACCCGCGCCGCACCTGCCGCTGCGTCAGCGCCCAAGCGCTCACCAATCCAGAAGAACTTTGGCGTGGAACACCATTGCTCCACCCGGACATGCCCGGGCCCAAGGGCTTGGCTGATGACGTTGCCAGGCCCACACACCAACCCGGCCCTATGCAAGCTGGCGAGCATCTGCCCCGCCCGCGCCGCGGCAGGCTCTACTCACCCCCCCCCCCCCCCTTCTAGCTCTATCGCCGACCCCGCATCGCTAGGTTGAGCCCCTCCCGCGGGGCCGCCCAGACAATACTGCCCGTCGACGCGTCACCACCCTCACCCCCCCGCATATAGCAAGAGCACACCTCAAAACAGCCCACGGTCCCGCTCTCGCGCCGCCAGTCCAGCGCCATCTCGTTACCCCTGCGCCGCTGTTCCCCCCGTCCAACCCCGCCAGCGCCCAAGCCCACCATGTCCGACTCGACGAACCTCGCGGACCGCATCGACAAACTGAATCCCTTCGCCCGGCGCAACACCGCCGAAGAGGATGACGCCGGCGACGCCATCGACGCCACCGTCCTCGCGGGCGGCGGCCATGCCTTCCACGCCGCCAGCGCCGCGAAGCACCACCTGCGCGTGAGCAACGCCCTCCAGCAGCTCCTGGTAAAGCACAAGGTCCTCATCGAGTCCGACGTCACCACCGACCCGTCGCGCCCGAGCCCTGCCCTCACTGCCCTCCTCGATCGGCCGCACGTCCGAGTCCCGCCCTCCGTCGTCGACAGGTCGCATCCGCTCCCGGACTACTTCGTCAGCTCGAGCCACAACACCTACCTCGAGGCGCACCAGCTCTATGGCTCGTCTTCCGCGGAAGCGTACCGCACCGCCCTCCGCGCGGGGTCCCGCTGCGTCGAGATCGACGCGTGGGACAACGACGACGACAAGTCTGAGCCGCGCGTGACCCACGGCTTCACTCTCGTCTCCAACGTCTCCTTCCGTCAGGTCTGTGAGACGGTGCGGGACGTCATGGACGAGGAGGTAGAAGAGTGCGCAAGGCTGGGGGACCGGAAACCCGCGCCGATTCTCCTCTCGCTCGAAAACCACTGCGGGCCCAAGGGCCAGATGCGCCTGGTGGACATCATGAAGGAGGTCCTCGGCCACCGCCTGTTGACTGAACCCATCCTGAAAGGTTCCCACGGAATGGAATACGACCCCGCCGGGCACGTCAAGCTGGGAGACCTGGGCGCCAAGGTAGTTGTCATTGTCGAGTTCCACCTCCCCAACGAGGCTGCGGACAGCGACTCCTCTTCTTCCGACTCTTCCTCCTCCGACGACGACAAGAAGGGCCCCTCCAAGAAGAAAAAGAAGAACAAGAAGGAGGAAAAGGACACCGCCTCAAGCATCATCATCCCCGAGCTCGCCGCCCTCGGCATCTACGCCCAGTCCGTCAAGCCCGGAGACAACACCTGGTTCGACCCGGGCGAGCTCCTCAACGCGCCCCACCACCACCTCATCAACCTGTCCGAGTCCGCCCTCCGCACCCACATGCCCGGCGAGAGCACAAAGATCGCCGCCCACAACGCCCGCCACCTCATGCGCGTCTATCCGCGCGGCACCCGCATCTCCTCGGGGAACCTGAAGCAGGTCCCCTTCTGGGGCGTCGGCGCTCAGATCTGCGCCCTCAACTGGCAGCGCTTCGACGCCTCCATGCAGCTCAACGAGGCAATGTTCGACGGCACGGACGGCTACGTCCTCAAGCCCGCGCCCCTCCGCCTAGGCGGCACCGGCGTTCCCCTAGAGTACCGCAAGAAGAAGCTCCGCGTCCACGTCGCGGGCGCAACGGACATACCCACCCCCTCCGACGAAAAGGACCCCCGGCCCTACCTAACGTGCGTCCTCGTCCACCCGCTAGACACCGAGAACGAGCCGCCGAAGCGCAAGACGCAGCCCTACAAGCAGCACCGCCTCGAGTTCCTCCACCGCGGGGAGAACCCTCCGCCGACGGACCCGCTCTGGGACGAGGAGCTTGAGTGGGAGTACGAGGACAGCGAGCTCGTCTTCCTCCGGATGCTGATCAAGAGCGACGAGAGCTTTGCGCAGAACCCCATCCTGGCGGTGACGGCCGTGAGGGTCATGTACCTCGTTCCGGGTTGGAGCTTCATCACCATGATGGACACGAAAGGCAGGGAGACGGCGTGTACCATTCTTGTCAAGTTCGAGATTGAGGATGTTTGAGTTGGTCTGTGTTGATATATATGATACTCTAGCAATAGGGATAATGGAGCTGGCCTGATATTTCTGTTCGTTATCTGCAAAATTCAAGCTCAAACTCGAAAGATGCGAGCCACCCAGGCAAGATTCGGCTTCCCATCATGGGCAACAAGGGTCCGCATGGTTGGATGAGCAGCGCCCACGGCGCCTTTTAAACAAACGCATGCTTCAAAACTCCTCGCCGCGATCCCAAACCGTCTATCCACTCGGTGGCTCCGGCTCCGTCTGCCCCTCCCGGCGTATTTTCCACCCTAACGGGGTCGCCCACGGCTTCCCAACCTTCGGCGTCCACGTCATGGCCCAAGAGTACATGCGCTCGCCGTAACCCATCTCCACGAGCCCAACCCTCCTGTCACTGAACTCGGGCTTCACCTCAATGTCGCTGCAGTGGTCCGGACCCTCTACGCAGCCTGGCGTCAAGTCCGGAGGCCCCCTCCAGCTCATCTTCCGCACAGGGTTTCCCTGTGCAGAGACATACGTAAAACCGTCAGGCCTGGGACCCAGCGGGAAGCGCCAGGTGTTCGAGGTCAACCGCACCATTTCCCCCAGCACCTTTGTCGTCTCTGTCCCCGTGTGGAAGCCGATCGTGTCGCTCTCGAGACTCGGCAGATACCGAATAATGCCGAAGCCCTACCGCGTGCCGTAACTCCACTGCACGGGCAGCTCCTATTCGGCATCGGGTGACTTATGTAGTGTCTTAAAGCTTGAGCACATCAACAACATTGTATTGTCGAACAGCTCATCTTCGTCGTCCTTTTGCGATTAGGATACCAGATGTCGTCAAAGGTGACGTATGTCTCGGGTCCTGAGGTCCACAGGTTCTCGATCCGGCGCAGGAGATGCGGCGGCTTGACCCAGACGTCCCACAGGCTGTCCGAGAGCCGCTGAAGCCCCCCCCCCCCCCGAGAAGTTTAGATGCGCAGAGGCGATACTGTTCCGCTGCTCCAAGGTAAGGCCGCGATAAAGGTTGCGTGCGGTGCGGTAGGTCTCGTACAGGCCGTCCAGCGGCCGCGTAAAGGGAAACTACTCCGGCATGTATAGGACGAAGCCCATTACGCACAGATGGCTTGCCTCTAGATAGATGAAGCGGCAAGTCTGAAGGAGAGAAGGACTCATGCTGGGATAGTTAGGAATTTGAGGGGGTAGCAGGCGGATTCCTAGTAAGCCGAAGAATAGGAAGACCATATGCCAACCACATCGTCATCAGAATACGACCTGTCACTCTTTTAATTACCTGCGTATCTTGGGCATTGAAATGGGATGGTAGCTCTCGGAGCACAATGGGCGGCAATGGCCCTAAGGCTTATCCTACTCGCCCCCACCTCCGTTGCTACTTGAATCTTCTTGGTCGCTATTCGTGAAGCACGCAGACTCGACAGACGACTCAAGTGCACCGTCATTGTCCGGGTGAACGCCATGGCCGTTTCGGGCTCGGGGCTTGTACTGCGCGGGGTTACCATAGTGCTTTTCGATTGCGAACTTGGAAATACGGAGGCGGATCTCCGGGGAAAGGCTGGCGTAGAGGGACTCCAGAATTGCTGGTCAACCACCCAGCTGACTGTACGATCTTCGATTGCATATGACATCCTCGCTACCAGAAGCATCCAAGAAAAAAAAATGCAGCTCAATGGACCGCTGCATAACGGACACCCTCCACAGAGAGGGACGACTGAGTGTGAGGATGGCAGCATTAGCGATGGGTTTCCCCGATCAAGATGATCAGCTGGAGACGAGGCAGGATGTGAGGAATGCTCCCGGTGGGAAGGCACCGCTGACTGCAACGCGGGCTAGGCAGAGCGTTGCCCAAGGCAGGTCATTTGCACTTTCCACCACTAGAAGCGTACTCAAGTGATGTGTGGCAGCCTCGCAAAGTCGTACCTTCCATCTTCTTAGTTAGCTTGTGCGATGTGAGACAAGTAACCGTGTAGAGAGGAGCAATGATGAAGGAAAGGTTTCCGATTTACCTCGCAAGGCTTTGGAGGGAACGACAGCGAGATATGGACCTGCCGAGGGAGAAGTGACGACACGATGGATTGATGAGGATTGGAGTACTGATTTGAGCTGAATACCTTTTCTCCCTGTCCAGTCATTCACAAGGGCCTTGTAGGCGAGGCAGGCGCGTCCGGCACATACAGACCCAATCTGGTCTGGGCGGAGATCATGCTCCGATTGCATAGTAGCAGACACAACAGACTCTCTATTACTGGAAGGTGCAAATCCCTGCTGGCAGCGCAATACTGGGCGGCCGGCGCGTCCTGGCACAACAATCCTCGACTGTGAGGCCGACCCACCGCCACCTTGAATGGACCAAGAAACCATCCGTCATTGAAACCTGACCAGAACATGCACCATTAAAAGGCTATTGTTTTGCCCACCCATCGATTACTTACTTAGCGCATTCATAGTCACCAACTCCCGCCCAACGACGATGGACTACTCTCCCATGCCGCTGCTGTTCGTGCCCTTGGAGGGTTTCGTTCCGCAGCCCGAACCCCCCATAGCCTGCTCCGTATGCCATTTTATCCCCATCCAATTCGACCCGCCGCTCGGCCTCTGTCCCCACTGCGCCAAGGTGGGCTACTGCAGTCGGCGATACCAGCGCTGGCACTGGAATTTCCACCGGGTCGTGTGTCCCATTCTGCTAGCCGAGCCGCTGCCTCTCCTCTACGAAGCCGTCCCCATCGTCAATGAGCCTTTGATGCGGCCCAGCTACAACGGCAGGCTCTCGTGCTTCATGCCGCGGCCCTTCACCCGACTCTTCTACCTCACCTGGCTCCGCGACCGGCCCCAGCCCGACGTCATAAAGCTCCTCATCGACGCGTTCCGCATGTACGCGTCTAATCGAAGTTCAACCCTCGCGACGACGCCAAATCTGTACAGAAACGCGCCAGACGGTATCACAGGCTTCAGACGTTTCATGGTCGCTGCCACGGGCAAGCACTGGCTCCTGCCAAACTGGTGGAACCCCAGCGACTTGTCGGAGGCCGAGCGACTAGGACTGGACACGTCGGAATTGAACTGGTAGAACCTAGAAGTGAGACCGACGGTAAGCCAATACTGCGAATTTTACGGGGACATTATGCTTGTTAGGCAGATTGCCATCTTCGCCGAGACCGTTGTTGCCGAGCAGTTGGATGGCATGCTCCAGAACATTGTGATGAACATGGCACGCGGGGAGGCGGAACACTCGACATTTGCATGAGCGACCTGGATTTACTCTGTGCGTCTTGACTTAGAAATTGGAATTACAGAAGCCGACGTTGAAAGGGTGATGCTGATGAGCGGAGGAGCCAATAGCGTCAACATTGACATGGTGTTGGCACGGGCACTGGAGTGAGGGTGTATGTATCTTGGGAACTGATATGGCTTTCACCTTTGTTTTAACAGAGCGCTGACTTACTGTTTGCATTCCTCGCCCCAACAGTGGACACACTTGACGAACATGACCATCCGGCTTGACACAGCATATCGTACTCATCACAAGGTAATACTATCACTGCCTACAACAAACTCCCCATCTACCCTCGCTCAGGCATCGTCCGACCCACCTACTCTAGCCGGTCCCTCCCACTGCAACGTGTCCGGCACAAGGGGCTGGAAAACCTTTAGCCACAGAGTCTCGTACAAGCTCGGGCCCCCACCCGCCGCCTCGCTCCCGGGCTCCAAGCTTCCAAGCTGCTCGCTGTCGGTGCAGCAAGGAGAATTCGGCCCCCAAAACGGGCCAGCAGCCCATGCCGTCCAGCCAATGTACTCCTCATTCTCCTCCATGTACTTCAGCGCCTCCTCCAGCATCCCTTCGCATGAAGTGGTGTTCGATCCTCCAAACTCGATAACCATGGCCTTGAATCCCATTTCCTTCAGCCACACCGTCAGCGCCGCGAGGTTCTCCGGGTACGAGTTCACACACTCGGTGTGCGTCCCGCTAAAGTCCTCGTCAAGGTACTCGTGGATATCAAACACAAAGTTATTCTCCGGATCCTGAATCTTGTGCATGTACTCCGAGTTGGCCTCCAGCTCCCCACCCCAGTCCTCCGTCCAGCTGTGGCCGCCAGACCACTGCGCCCCGGGCACAAGGATCAGATTCTTTGCGCCCACCGCGCGGATGGCGTCCACGGCCGCCTGGTTGTTCTCAAACACGAGCGACGTCGCCATGTCGTGCGGCTCGTTCATGATGCCAAACATGACGCGCTCGTTGTCGGCGAAGCGCGAGGCGAGCTCGCCCCAGAACGAGGCGAACTGCTCGGTGGTGGCGGCGGCAGGATCCGTGGTGTTGCCGATTACGCTGCCGGACATGGGTTGCTGGGAGGGGTCGTTGTAGCGCATGTAGTTGTGGGGGTCGAGGATGGCATCTGAAAATGGTTAGCCGACGGGCGTTCAGATGGGGATAGGGGACTTACAGGCTCCTTTCGTAGTGATGTAGTCGACGGCATCTTTGAAGTGGTCAAAATGCTGTTGGGAAATGAGTGTGAACCACTGGGTATATAATTTCATGGACGTGACCGAGACCTACTTCCTCATCGAACGTCGCGCCTAAGCCTGTCTCAAGCGGACACATGCGCTCCAACGCAAAGGCAACACGGAAGAGGTTAACCTGGCAGGAGAGGGTCAGCGGCAGAAACTTTATCGGCTCATGAGCAACGGCGACTCCGTACCTTGTGCTCATTGATAAAGACGTCAACGGCCGCCTCGTCAATAAACGCGTAGTCAGTGCCGAATTGACCGGGAAGACCAGTCCCGGGGATCCCGTCATCGCTGTAGAGGCCAAACTCTCCGCTGGACTCGGCCACGCCGGCGAAGAGTATCTTTGCCGACGCGCCTGCGGCAATAGATAGTAATAATGAAGATATCTTCATGGCTTCGATTCGATTTCGTGTTTGACCAAGGCTTATGGGATGTGGTTGGACTGGTAGTTATTGCATTCCTAGCAGGCTCACGCCCGCAAGCTGTGGGAACTAGCCGACTTATATGACATCCCTCTCCAGGAAATGATCGCGGATGAATTACCCCAGGTTGCTACCTCTATACCTCTACCTCATTTACTGGAGCCGAATATCCGAACGTGCAGCCGGAAACTTTACCTCAAACCGGCCGACTGACGTCTAGCGGCCCGTGTGATTGGTGGCCAAAATAAACAGGCGCGGCGGATCAGCGTCCGGCAGTGAAAGCGGACGGATGACGCGGGTCCGAGGGCCATGTGTCCAGGGGTTTTGATGATCACCTAATTACTGTAACACGGAAGTTTGGGCCAAGTTCGTTGAGAGCCTCCTCGAGGCTCATTAGTGAGACCCTGGGAATATCTTTTCGACACAAGGATGGAATGGAAATTCGCAACTTCGTCAGGGCCGTATATTGCCAGATAATCCTCTCCTTAATTGCACGTCCGCTGTGGGGCATATTATGACCAAAATCGCCGCCCTCCCTTCTCAGGTGACTAGACTTAATAATGTGCACATAATCCTTACGTGCCTCTCATGTAGCAAAACAGGGCTCACCATCCCGTACGTTACCACGGCTTTTGGCCCTTCCAAAACTTGGACGACCGGGTAACGGTCTTCAGCCACGCCTCGGTAACCGTAGCCCACTCCTCGTCAAACTCCCGCATAACACCGCACTTATATGCAGCGAGCATTATGGCGTCGGTGGAGTCTCGCCAACCCACCCCTGACCGCACGCAACCCTCGTCCGGGATCGCCGGCGCTTGTAGCGGTCCCGAAGAATGTAGCCGTGATTGAATGCAACGGCCAGGTCCCGGCGCTGGTAAACGTTTAGTGTGGGAAGGCTGGAGAGGGCACAGGTAGTCTGGGATACGGGCTCTAAGATAAGAGAAGAAGAATGGCGAGACTGTCGGACTGTGACTTTGTCGGGGAGTGGATCGTACAAGGTCGGGCACAATCCCCCGGGAGCCATATAGCATCGCACCATTGAGAGGCTGATACGCCTTCAACTCACCTGTACAGGATATTCTGCAGGTTTGTCTCTGTGTAGTGTGTAATTACTCACCTCCTGGTCACTTTCCCCGCGATTCAACAGCACGGAGCCGCCGAAAATCTTGCCCTACGCCCAATAACCGACGCCATCCGCCTTGGCCCTCGTTTACCTCTTGTGCGCACAATAGTTCCTGTGGACAAAGGCAGACGGAGAGACCGTGTAGTAGAAACGTTCTTCCGCCTGCCACCTATGCCGGGCTTGCGCCGCCCAGTCCTCGTGGACCTCGCGCTTGTGTACTCCGGGCTCGAGCTCGTACAGGATAAGCTCCAAGCTGGGGACATACAACGACGACAAGCTCCATGACCCAAATATTTAAATGCCTAGTTACAGTCCCTGTCTCTTCGAACGCGTGTAAAAGCTACCATGGGTGCGAGCTGCTAGTCAGTTCGCCGGATGTTTAGGACACAGTGTTTTGCGGGAGCGTTTAACAGTTTTCACCTGATGCTCAAACCCAACTTGGTGATTCCCTGATCATTTTAGTAAATATGACAAAGATCGACGGCCACGTCAGGGTCCAGGCAATATGCTGTATGCGTGATCACGACTTCCACTGGCTCCACAACACCGCCAGAATCTAGCAAAAGCTTAGTCTCGTCGCCAGTAAGTTTTATAAAGACGTCTTAAGAAATATAAGACCATTTAGCTGAGACCGGAATAGTATCTTCCGTCAATGGTTCGGTCATAGTAATATGGAACGCGATGTCACGTATCGTTGACTTTATAGAGGAGATAACCTCCCGAGTGACCGTTTAGGTCAGAATCACATCATGGTCCTCATTCCTCGAAGTTCTGAATAGTGACATTTGAAGGGTTCATTTTTTGGAAATGTATATCTTACATCAGGTAGTTGTCTTACGGCGGGGTACGCCGCCGTTTCAGATCAACCGTGTCAAGAGGTGGAAGCAAACGTCGGCGACCTGGGTACCGTGAGCAAGATACCGATCTATTTGGCGCACATGAGTAGAAATAATCGTTTCGTGCTCATGAGCCCGGAATTTGCTGGAACAGCTGGCCGACGGGGGACACCGGATGGGAGCGACACGCAACAGAGGAGTGGCGCCGCCAAGCCATTCGTAGCATGAGCTCTTACTCGCGGGCATCCTGTACGCATCTGCAGCAGGCCCGCCATAATGCGTGTTGGCCAAGGCCCACGAGAGGCGCATGTACTAAGATCCGGCCTCCTGCGCAAGGTTCCATGCTAACCTTTGTCCTTCGCATTTGGGAATCGAGACGTACTGCACCAGGCTGCCGGGCAGCAAGAGGGCCAGCACGATTGGGCACTGACTCCAAGGCTCCTGCTGCCGGGTAGAGGCCGCCAACATATAGGGCCTCGCAGCCCCTTGGTATCATTCTGGAAGTTCTCAGGCGTGGGCGCCTTGCTGGGGCTCCGAGCGATCGCTCGGGGGCGCGTAAAGCCGCACGCCAAATGATGCCAATGAATGATATCTTATAGTCATACATGGGCTTGCGATCGATGTATAAATCCAGAGAAGTGACGCCGCTGTGATGAATTCCATGTCGCCTGGGAACTATGTCATAGTACGGCTCAACGGTATCATATTATCCTCTCTTTGCCATATTGAAATAGAGTGCGGGTAGACGCACTACTGAACGCTCGACATATTTCACGGGCGCTGTATACCATGCTGCCGCTCAGGGAGGGTGCGCAGGACGCATTCATGGGCGCTGAAGCCTATCGGTCTCAGGAGGACGAGGACCAGTGGGACTACAGACCGGTCCCTACGACCCTCCGTTCACAGGTAAATTTTAGCATTTCTCTTTTCCCCTAAGCCAGCGCCAAGACCACCTCGTATACCCTCCAACTCCCCCATCATCTCCGCCATATGGAAGGGTGCTCTCATACGCCCTGACCCCCTTCATTATATGCCCCACCCCCCAGGTCCAAGAATCATATACTCCCAACCATCGCCCTCGATTCTTCTCTCCTCACATGTCTACAAACCATCTGGCAGATTCAGACAGAGATTTGCTTTTTTTTTCCCTGTTAAATTACACAAGCCCCACTGCCAGCTACCATGCCACCTGTTCGCCGACTAACGTCCTCCACGGAAAACAAGTTGCGTCACTACGACCCGGTAGCAGACGCGATCAGGATATCATCCCAAAGAAGCAGTCCAGAATCCACCCACGAGGACAAACCATCCCATGAGAAGTCTCCGACCCCCGGTACATCCCGATCCAGCACACCCAGGCCCAGGGACAAGAGCAAGGTGACTCTTAGCGGAGAAAAGAATCTCCAGTGTGAGGAGTGCGGAGAGTGGTTTAGCCACCGGTACATGCTCAAGTAAGCCACACGATTACATGTCTTCCCCTTCGTTGCTGACACAGGAACTGACGCTCATGAAAAGCAAACACATGGCGAAGCACAGTCTCCCTTATAGGTGTCCGCGCGAGACCTGCAAGGAGGCCAAGGCGAGCAAGAAGGAGATAGACCGGCACGTCTGGGCTGCGCATTCAAAGTGGGCTGACGAGACGGGCTACCTCCCGCGGCTCGCCAGGGCGTGTCCTGGCTGCGGGGCAGTGTTTACGCGGGCCGATAACATGAAGCAGCATCTGGACCAGGGCAAGTGCAAGGGGGAATCCAGGGGGACATGAGATGCGTAGGATACAGCGGTGGTGTCCAGATGTAACAAAACGGGGGGCTAGCTTTACGTAAAAATGTGATCAATCGAATGTTCTACCAGACCGCTAGATGTTTTCTTCCCTGCCTCCGACTTGCGGCGTGGCATTGCAGATGCGGATATAGCATTAGCGCGCATCCCCGTCGGTCTCAGCTGAAGCGGGGCGAGGTAAGGCGAACGGCGCTAACGTGCGCGCCCCACCCAGCTGAGCGTCAGCTGAGAATAGGGGGATGTGGGACCACCGCAACCTCAACGTCAATGCGCGGACGCTAGCAGGCACATCACAAGAAACAGCGCGCTGGTCCGTCGGAGTGTCTCAGAGTAGAAGCGCTGGCCCGGGCAACAGGAAAGAGCCCATTGGTTAGCAGAGCGGGAGCCCGCCAGGATAGGATTAGAATCCGGCGTTTTGCTCCAGAGATCTACGCGAACATGAGAGAACCCGAGCAGCGAGGCTTGGCAATTCTGGCAGTGCAGCAACGCTTTCCAGGATGTCACTATCCCACTTTTAGCCCGCTTCAGAGTCTGCTTACATATGCGGTCCCCGCGGCGCCCGGATTGGGCAGTCTCGCGGCGCAATACCTGCGCAAATACGAAGTATGATCGCCCTACCGCTATTTCTAGCCCGAAATAGCGGCCTAGCTAGCCTAACAGCCCTCTCGCCTAAAGACGCGGGTTGAAAAGCCCTGCGTGTTGACGTCGTTTACGTGCGCAATGGCTGTCTCCCGGACAGACTCGGCCGTCACACCATGCCGATTTTCGGGGTCCCGTCTTTGTCGCGGCTATGTCTCGAACACCAAAGATGTTGTCATGGGGAAGCTGGATCCTGGGTCTCTGCGGTTTCACCTTCGGACAGCTTGCGACGGGCAGTCACGGAAAATGACCGGGAGTTGCGTATATCATGGTCTGGTGTTATCTTCGGGTCTTTTAGTTCCCAAAGGTCAAAAAAGTTGATGTATTAACAACTGCTGCGTCAAGATACAATCTTCGTGCGCGGATTATTGCCCGTAGATAGCGACCCAAGATAGAGAGAAACAACTAGTATATGTAAGGTGATAAATATACAAACGAGTGCCGTAACAACAGATGGCGACAGGCATAAATATGCAGCTTGGCCCAAGCATCGGAGACCTCAAATACCATATCCGCTCATCGCCATTGGTGTCGGTGTCCATCGCAACTACCTTCATGATCCTCAAATCAGCGCCGCCCCAAAGGCAGTAGCTGAGAAGAGGAGCGTCCCAATCACCACACCAACGACGGTGGTGTGCCCCTGAGGCCGAGAGAGGGCCCCTGCGCTGTCTTCATCACCATCATCCTCGGCATCATCAGTATCATCATCAGTCTCCTTCTTGGAGCCGCTGGTGGCAATCACGCTCGAGCTAGGCATGAGGTCACCGCCGCCCGTAGCAGTAGCGCTGGCTGTTCCGTTGTCCCTGCAGAAGACTTCCGGGTACTTGAGCCCCTCGTCGTAGAGGCACTGGGCGAGATCGTCGGCGCTCTGACCCAGCGCCAGGCAGTAGAGCCCGCAGTCGTCGTAGTAACTGACAACGTCGGCCTCCTTGCAGCACTTCGACATGTGGTCGACGTTGTCCTCGGAGTAGGCCACGGCGCAGGCGATGTCCCTCACGGGGGTGTCGTAGATGTTGATGCACGTCGACGGCGTGGCGCTCGCGGCGGCAGAGGAGGAGGTAGTGGCGGTGGACATTGTGAATAAAGTTGCGAGTTTTTGTCGGAGGTATGCGATGGTAGCGAATGATTATTCAGGAGTCAAGACGGAACGAGTGACAGATATAGAAGAAGTTGGAAACGAGTGTAGTCCTTAAGTGGGAGTTACAATTCAGAGGGGAAGACCTTTTCCTAAATACTATAAAATATACCAGGCACATTCGGAAGTACGGAAATTACGTGGGGACCCATGGCAGAGACTTCGTCGGCCCAGGTGAGATATTTCCGAGACCAAGTTGGGGTCGGCCAAGGCTCGTATTCCTATGGAACGACACAGCCATAGTAAGTAAGGATCTGAGGCGCTAGGAGACCCGACTGCAGCAAGTGCACGTCGTCAGCCACTCGGATCGTATATTCCAGGGTCCTCTTTCCCGCAAGACTCGCCTTTAATGTGACGGAATGGATCATTCCTTGGCTATTTCCACGACGGCACACCGAGCCCGGGGTCGGACCATCTCTGAGACATGAGTCCAACCCCAGGTCCCCGATCCTGCAGCTGTGGATCCCGGCTAGCCAGCTCATAATGGCAAATGTACAGATGTTGCCGGGATGTCCCGAGACTTCCTCGGCACTTATGACAAAGATGACGCGTCAGAAGACGTGCAGACGCGCTCGCACCAGACGGGATAACCTGCATGTGCCACCCGGCGCTGTGGAAGAAGACTTTGTTCGACTTACAAGCCCTATCAACAATGCATAGAGCCCTAAGAAATCCATCACGTTTGGAGTGGTCTGGCTCTGTAGGGGATGATGCATTCTCCACGAGCTCAACCATGTTCTGTTCACTACCATGCGGTTTAGAATAATCTCGTGGTCTACCACTCCACAGCATCCGGTCCCAATGCCCATATCGTACCTGATACCCCTTGAGCAGCTAGGATGACGGAATCAACCCAAACTTGTTAGGATTCTATCACCGAAGTCCTGCATCGATGGACATGATATGGATATGTTAAGAATGCGGGCTGAAAGGGAGTGCGCCCATCCACTACAATTCAGTACCTTGATGCAGGCCCACTAAGCCTCGCGAGCGGCTGGATATTCACCCATGGCCGTAGTTGGGGCACAATCTCTCCTTCGGGAGGATGCTACCTTTTCTTTGCTTGTCTCGTAAGTAGGCCTTCGTTTACGTCTACTCAATGACAGAGCTACAACCACACAAGTCTTCAGTCTCGCGGTCTTAGATGAAGTGGCAAATAATTCGACTTGGTTCTTTACGCGTACAGTAAAGTCAATGATACGAATGTGATCGGTCCCAAACCTTGCATTTTTTGCGGCATCTTAACTGCCCGTACCTGAAATACGGCCATTTTACATCATGGTATTCGCCAGGGCGGCCGGCCCCCCCCCCCCCGGCCCCAAAAATACCCGACCGCCGTCAATTTTATACGTACATAGCCGGTCATCGAGTTAATCTACCGCGTTGTATTCTTCAAGTTTATGCTTCTTTTTCGGCTTTTCCTCTAGCATAAGAACACCCCCAACTTTCTCGCTGTCATCCGCCAAGTTGTCAGGAGACTAGAAGCTCAAGACCATCTCATTGACAACAGAAGACATCTATCTCGATAATAGTAGCTCATATGCACGAGATGTGGTAATGAAGCGACTTGGGACGCTGTTGCGTGAGGAGTACAACAAGAATGTAAAAGTAACTGAGGGTACGGAAGGGTCCAGATAGCCCTTCGTATATTCTAGACTACTTCGCCTAGCCCGTGTGTGTCTGATGCGACAGAAAATCCAGAGACACGTGGAATCCTAACTGTTAGGATTTTCTACGTCTATACACTATGTTTGTGTCCTTGATGATGACTTCTATTGTACCGCCACCGTAACGGCCGCCAGGCTCCCAGACTCGGTGCGTAGGTTTGAGACATCTACCTAGCGCGTAGAAAAGTACGTGGCCGATGCGTTAGTCCTGACTTCCTTCAATTTAACTAAGGATACCTTGTGTTTCTTTACAGAAGCGTTGGTGTTCACACTAACGGCTGTGTGGCTCTACTCAGCCTGCTTCTTGACGCGCGGAAGTAAAGCCCACATAACGAACATGCCTCCAAGAAGGCCACACATGATCGGCTGTAAAACTATAACGCCTTTGGAAGAAGCAACAGCACCGGTAAGGAAAGGGAATGCAGCTGAGCCGGCCTGCCCGAAGCTCGAGGAGAAGCCTAAAAGCAGAATGTCAGCCTACTAACCATCACACTCCCATCGATAAAGGAAGACGTACCGATGGAGGCCGTATGCAAGTGCCGTGGCAGAAGCTTCGTAATGATTGAGATGCCCGCAGGGAAGAAAGGGCCAATGATAAAACCCAAGAAGCTGACGACGACGGCGTTGGCGGTGATGTTGGGGATAAACCAGAAGAGTAGCTGCATGACCACGCCGATGACGATGTAGATGAAGACCATCCTACGCTCACCGAACTTGCTCGTGATGTCCGCGAGGACAACCCGCCCGAGGGCGAGCCCACCCCAGAATCCGGAGGCGACATACCCTACATTACTTGCCCTTCCATTTCGGACGGAAATGAGGAATTCGACGACCCAGCCTGCTGAAGTTAAACACCGCAATTGCCATTCAGAATAGGACAACATACCTCCCGCCGTGACTTCGCTGCCTACGTACAGGAAGAAGAAGAGGCTCAGCACCCAGACGCCGCGGTCGGACAGCGCAGCAGCCAGTTGCTTGGTTGCGCCAACGTCCCCGCCACTAGGCTTGAAGAGCTCCTTCCGCCACGCCCACAGCTGCACGCCAAGGTTCGTCGCTGTACACCCCAGCAGGATGAGATAGAAGAAGTGCCAATACGGAGTCTTCGATGCCAACCCCGTCGCCGCAAGGGGCGTAACGAAGGCGCCGAGTCCATAGATGGCGTGCAAGAACCCTAGCCACCTATGCGCACTATCCAGGCTCGCAATGAACGTGTTGGCCGTAGCATCCTGGTACGCCACCCCGAGCCCGGAGAAGAAGAAGGACACGGCGAACAGGGGGAAGGGAGGCTTCCAGCAATTGAGGCAGTAGGCTATGAGCTGGGAGGTCACGCCGACGACCAGGGACCCGGACATGCCAAAGTGGGCCGTGACGTGCACGATTGTGAAGGCGCCGACGACCCAGCCGGAGAAGTTGACAAGGTACACGATGGCAACGAACAAGGTACCAACATCATAGGCGGGCTGGATATACGGGATGAGAGCGCCCGTCGCGGCGTCTGCGGGACCACCCTCGTCAACAGCCGACACTGGCACAAGGACGGAAGAGCTGGAGGGGCGTGTTCGGGGACGAACCATTCATTCCCGCCAGGAGCATGACTAAAGTGGAGGCTATGAGCTTCGCCTTCACCGCCGAGGCATTGGGCGGTGTAAACGTCTGCGCCCCCTCGGGCGGGACATCGCTGGAGCGGCGGTCGCGACCACTCGAGGTCTCTAGGGACTCGAGGTGGATAGACGGGCCGGCAAGTGCGCCTTGGTCGGCAGGTTGCTCCTGGAGCACAGCCATTGTCCTCTGAGGAACGGTGCGAGAGAGGAGGTAGACGCTGGTAAAACTCAATCTGGAAAGGAAATCTCGGGGAATCCAGACTCCGGGGGCCCTTTAGACCCCGCGACATTTATCATCCTGCCCACCTGACGTGGTAGCGGATGCAAGGCCCGGGGGAAACCCCGAATCTTAGCCGGATCTCCACATGGGGAAGTCTCGTCGTCGAATCCGCATCGGAGTACGAAGGAGGATATTGTTGCACAAAAACTGGGCGTGGGGGGCGGGGGTTGTGGAGGGTTCGGCGCAGTCTGTACGAATTGGGTACAAAGTGCGGGGGGAGACGAGGCCCTCGTCTATTGGCGACTGGGAGCAGCTGCCAGCAAGGCCTGATGTAAACCCAACTCAGAAGATCCAGCCTGAACTCTGAAGTCGCCTTGGACAAGGGCCAATGGCCGCGAGAGGCCATTCCGACAAGGCTCACACTTCGAAGCAGTCTCCGAGGGATTCTTAACTCTGGGCTCTTATCATCTGCATGGTAGGGGCTCTACCATTAGGGCATCATGCCTAGCCGTACATTCTGTACGGATCCGCTGCGCGCTGCCTAGCCGATGGCCATGATTGTATGCTTGAATTGTTCCCTACATTCGGAACAATGTAATCTGCCTACCTAAGCCTCGCCGTCCCCTGATGCGATCCAATACCATTTATCTAAGGTCCCGGGAGGTGTAAGACATTGTCGCCATACCGCCATGTATTTCGCGAAAACGGGAGACTGCATATTCATAAGCTTTACCGCCGCTTGGGACCAACTAGATAACGAGCCTAGACTTTCATAAAAGGACCATTTTTTTAGGGCCAGCTTCTTATCCATTATATAGACTCTAGAAGGGCTTTCTTGCCCATACCATGTTATGACGATAGTACGAATAGATTTGAGGGTCGCGGACCTCCCTGCGGTAACGAGCGGCGAAGGCCGTGACCTCCTCGGGAGACCAACCCAGGGCGGTCGCAGGGCACAGAATGTAGCCCTCAATATCGGCATCGCCAGCTAGCCAGCCGAAGGTGCCAATATCCTCCAACCTCGGATTCTTGGGCCAGTTGCTAAGCGGTGTCTTTTTGAGTGATTATGAGTCGTGTAATATAATAACTAGGGGAAGATAGGGGCGACGGGGTTATCGGAAAAGTCTAATCCTGACGTACCTTGCACTCTTCCTCTCGAATGCCGACGAATCCGGTCGCCTGCATGGCCTTACGCTGCACCTCGTCTTCAACGATGGCGAAGGACCTCCCGATGGTCTCTCCGAAGTGGATAAAAATGCGGCCCTACTGACTCATTGCAGACGTCTCGGTAACGCCCCCGTCGTCAGATACGACGATCATACGACCCTCGTAGCCCTCGATCCAGCCACCCGGCTTCAAAGTCTGATATGCTTCCACAAACAGGGCGTACCAGTCCGAGATGCTGCCTATGGAAAGGCGCATGTGCACAAAGTCTATTGAATCTGGCTCAAATGTCCACTCTCGCGTGCAGTCCTCGATCTCGCTGTTGAAATAGGCATCAGCGATTGAACATATATCTCGCCGTACTCCTTCTATAAGACCTGCCCTTAGGCACCAGGACTTACAATTTCAGGTTGGGGGGGGGGGGGGGGGCCCAACCTGGCTGGATGGGGGAAATATCCGTCCCAGTCACTTGAACATGGGGATGATCATCCGCGAAGTCACTAGAGCCACTTAGCAAGTAGTGACTGACCCGTGGAGAAACCTGACGGCCACATACATACATTGCCCAGCTACCTGTCAGCCAAACGAAGCACGGGATTGGTCAGTTGTCCCAGTGCCAGAGAGGGTTAAAAGATACGAGTGTTCGATACCGGTCCCTGGTCCAATGTCAAGCACTTTCTATGATGGGTTAGGAGTGGACCACGCGATAATCAAGTTTGAGCCTCCTGGATCAAAGTAGGAGACTTGCTTCAATCCTGTCAGTGTCCAAGGGCGCGCAAAAGAGTTTTCCGTCAAGAAGAAGCGTGTGGACATGGTGGCTGTGGCAGTACAGTCAGTTTCCTCTGTTCCTAACCTCCCTAGACTTCAAGGGATTCCCCGCTCACATGATATCAATCGATTCGCTCTGTCGCCCGTGATTCGGACCCCTGTATAAGCAGGAAAAGTTTAAGAAGGCGTCGCAGGGCCTTTGATACGGCATCCGGATAGGACTACTAGTAGTCTGCGTTTCCGACGTTACTGTGGTACGTCTTCCCATGAATTTTGGGGTACTTGAGAATGCTAGAGGTGAGCGAGGCGGTGGAGATGGCTACACTCTCCGCAATCGACGCGGTATCGTCAGACACCACACCTTCGTTCTGGATGTGGGGGCAGTGTCAGGCCAGTCCCGTTCAGTTACGATAACTGCTCGCGGGTCACAGTCTACGGACCTCTGCCACCTGCAGCCATTGCTGAGCAGGAAGGATCCCGTCGGGGGTGGCGGAGCTGGACGAGCCCTCGTTGGGCGACGCAGCCTGGGGAGAGCCAGGCGTCTGTGACACAGTAGTGGAAGCAACCTTCTTCGGCAACGAAGTTGTTGCAGCGCCCTCCTTAGGCGACTCGGGCGACTTGGGCTGCGAGGGCGATGAGAGCCCTGGCCCTTCCTTGGCTACGGGAGACTTGTCTCTCATGGCCACGACTATAGAGGTCGGCTAGGTCGGTTCTTGAAGTTCCGCTCGGAAAAAACGGGGCCACGTCCGTCGTCTGTGCGGCTTGGGAAATGCGGGTGGTGGGGACTGTTTGGGTTGAAAGTGGGAGACCCGAAGATCTGTTTCTTCGTACTTTGGGGAACGGGCGGAGACGAGAGGCCCGCACCGTTGGATTGGTCCGAGTGGGAGCGAACATCCAAATTCGCAGGAAACACTGACCTAAAGAGGAATTGCGGATGCAACTTCCGTGCATAAGTGCATAACCTCGTACGTCTCGAGGGCCGGGAGCATCTTGGCGGGTGGGGGGACGGTGGACACTTGGACAATGAGTGGAACAACGCAGCATAGTGGAAGCAAGGCACGGTTCGTATTAGTACGGAGGATTTGGATGCAAGATAGATCCTTCGCCTTCGGGCGAGGAGGACCCGAAAGGCTTCGGATTGCGAACCCCTGCTTTTCATCCCGGGGGCCCTTCCTAATACGACATAGGCTGATCTCGTCAAGGCCTTTCTTTCCCGTGATTATATCCCCGCTTTACATGGGTATAACCAATAGAATTTTGGATGCTTTGTCAAGCCGAGATGTAACATGGGTTTTATCGACACTTCCCACTGTTCAAGTTCTACCATTTGTTAACCGGAAGAAACTCCTACACAATGTATTGGCAAGGGCTTCAATTATGCCACGACCCTGCTCCCCTACTTCTTGAGCCCCTCCCCTGGCCCAGAACCTCGGTCCTGCAGCCCGGACACCCGGTCACGGACTATGGCTCTCTCAGCCCGGGGTCACTGCTGTTCCTATTGGTTTCAAGGATAATCCAGCCTGAGCGCTACCATCGGAGAAACGTGCAAACTCTTGGACTAGCGGTTACGAGATGATACGGACGGTTGCCATCTCCGGGAATCCGTAAACCATACGGCAATGCTCGTAAGTTATTCGAGATTTGTCCGACGCAGTTCTTCTTGAATGGCCTCTAGATTACAGTCAAGGACTACACTGTAGGGTTTCAGTTGAAATGGGGGTGTACAGAGACGACTTGTTGGACGAATTCGCGGACTTCCATAATCTCCAGATAATTGGTCGCCGCGTACATGAGGATGAGCAACGCTGACCTGGGATTGTGGCCATGGTTAATGAGAACCGCATAGCGATGTATGTTGTGCAGCGCGGTTACGGCGAAGCCGAGTCCTGTAAGATGGACCTTGATACAAACCACCAGTACCTACTCAAAACATTATCAGCTAGCGCTGGACGGTTTACCGGGTGCGACATTTGGGATTTCCGGAATGGTAATTCGCGGTCAAGCTCTTCTAGAGGTCGGGAGGGTGTAGACAAAAGTAGAACATGAAGCGGCTGGCTAAGGAGCATAACGTGTGGAGAGTGGTGTATCTATCTGTCGTGCGCCGGGTATCCATTATTTCGACGTTTCGTGAAGGCCTACGGTTCTATACCGCCTCCCGTGTCCTCCCGTCTCGAACGGCATAGCGAAGGATTGGACAGCACTCGGAAACCCACATACCAAAACAAAGTCACACGATTCGTGTGCCATGAGTTTACAAGCATAGCGACTAGTTTGGTCTTTCAAGGAGCGTACCCTTCTTAGGGGTGGACTTGAGACTCCTCTTGGGAAGATTTTACAACGCTGGGAAGTCTAGCTTGGAGGCTCCAACGAGTCTTGTTCGGCCCACCACATGCCTCTACGAATACTGCTACGCCGACTATGCAGGATGAAGTTAACCAGGTTTTACGATATGATTCTTTGATAACCGGGTGATAGGGAATAAATCAGCTCATACCATCAGAATGTACTATCCATTTGTGCCTCTGCGGGGTTGTACTCGCCCACTATGACGACCTTCACCTCCGCCGGGTCGATGCTCATGGTTCAACCAACGTCATTTTGAATAGAGTGTTAATCACGAACAACTTCGGCGGAAATCAATACTGGTATAGGAGCCGCCAACCTGACCTCTTTCCATCTTCTGACCAGAAGAATTTACCAGACCGGAATGACAATTTCATCGACGTCGGGTCCCCAGCCTCCGTCGTTGGAAAATGAGATGGTGTTCTCACCCTCCTTCAAATCACAGTGCAGCGAGCTGGTATGGGTGACATCAGAGCGGTGCCTGGTCGATAAGAACGCCAGTTCATGTTCCACATCGTTGACCGTAACCGTGGCGTGACGTGTGTCTGTGTTTCCGTTCCGGTACTTGATGCCGATCGTGGCGCGAGGCGTCCCGGAACCAGGAAGGTTGCTGAAAGTAACCGCGCCGCCCTCGTCCCCACCAATGTAGCCCGCGGCCTCGGATCCACTGCACTCGCTGCAGGAAATAACCCTGGCCCCGTTCTCAAGATCGCCGGATTCACCCTCGACCCGGGTCGTATCCAACGGCGCCGACCAGGTGCCTGATTCTAGATCCGGCGACCACCTGTCCTGCCAGTCGAGAGTGACGTCCGTTCCCGAGATGGTTAGGGGTAGCCATACGTAGGTGCTTGCTGCGAGGTTGTCCTTCACCCAGCGGTCGCCGATGTAGATCGCGTTTTCAGCCCCGAGAGGTAGGATGTAGCTCACTTGGCTCCTGTGCGTGTTTGAGCCCACCGGGGCGAACTCAGTCCACTCGGACCAAGGGCCGGAGAGGGATTCCGCGTGGCTGTACACCTGTACAATGGGCGCTTGGTCAGTGACCGCGTTTCTGGCGGTGCAAGGGAGCTTCCTCTTACTAACATTATCGTTCGGGTCCCATCCCGTAAGGTGAGATCCGAAGAGGAAATAATGCCCATCTATCTTGAGCATCGCGGGCGACTCTGCAAAGTATTCCCACCCGAACGTGACCTCGGTGACATTGAGATAGTCATCGGTCATGGCAATGATAGAGTCCCGTATTCACGCTTAGAACGCGTTAGTACCCGAACGCCAAGGCGAGATAGGACTTACTCACGTCTTCGGTCAGGAGGTAGCCAGCGCCGTCATCGTCCTTGAAAACGCCAATATCTCGGCTCTGGAAGCCCAGAGGCCTGAAGCTTCCATGGTACTCATAATTTCCGCATACCGAGTCGCCGGTTGCAACACCCACCCGAGCGTCCTTATAATCGGGGCTATCAATGTGGAGGTAAAGCACGAATTTCCCAGTCTTGTCATTGAACATAACCTTCGGTCGCTCAACGACCCGCTCCGGCCCGAGATCTCCCGGCTCCTCGGTCCGCGAGAGCAGAGCCCCCTCGTAGGCCCACTCGACGAGGTTGCTCGATGAATAACAGTTGACGTTCTGGAACGGGCTTCCCTCGGTTTTGTCTTCACCAATCATGTAGTAAGTGCCATCGGCCTCGCTTCGATAAAAGTTAGCGTCCAAAGACTGCCGCCGACGACATTGTGGAGCCTACATGATGCCATGGCCATGGGCCTGGATATGTTCTCCAGTGTTGGTCTAGAAACATGTTAGACGCCGATCCATGCCATTCATACAAAGGCATGGGGCGTAGATGACGTACGGCCGTCCAAGTTGCTGCAGGAATCACCTCCAGAGCCGCCTTGGCATTGCTGGCAAGCAGCGCAAGGACTGGCACAACACAAAAGAGGCCATGCATTTTCGTAATAGTACAAGGGTATGACGCTCGATTACTTCGTATCACAGATCCCAAAGTTAATATTGCGACAGTATTCGCTATATATACCCGGACTATCTCCGCAAAGCGATCGACATGACCGTAACCGCTTCTAGCCATTCCACTTAATTGACTACATCACATCGCCCGCTGCCCGATGCAATGCAACGGGGCCGACCTCTCCATCCGCGCCAACACCCTCTCCGCAGTCTTGCGTCGTATTCTTCGGCGGGTTTACCCGCAGGGCCCCGCAACGCTAAGCATATGCCGAAGCGGGGACCATTCAAGGTTGACTGCAAGGACTTTCCCGGTAGTAAGTTATAGTATCTATACTGCTTCTACCCTCGAATATAGCCATTACCAGTAAGGGAGCCGTCGATGCTTAGGTGAAATACCGTGGCGAGTCAACCGCTTGTGTATTGTACCGACATTCCCGGAACGGACGAGCCAAGAGTCAGTTAGTCCAGTTGTATCCGATTCACCATGTTATCGTTGAAGACCTCAAATGTCATGCGTATTGTGGGACCGGCCTTCTCATCCCGGACGTGTTTATTGTAGCCGTTATATTGACCAATACTACTCGGACAAATTAGCGGCACATCATGAACTGTCATCCCAATTTCTCAACGCGCCGGCATAATGGACCCGAACTTTTATCCGAGCTCCGGGTGCGACGTGTGGGGCTAAAGCTATCATCGTATTATTGTTTTAGGCCCCCTTGGCGCCAGGCCGGTCAACCGACCCGGTATCGTTATGAGAGCATCAAGATGATTTAATTCATAGGTTTACACAGGCTACGGGACGTTTCGCGGACATTAGGTACCAGAATGTATAGGAGGAAATATCCACCCAAGTTTGTAAGCACGAATAGCGCACGACAGAGGCCGCAGTCCATTTCAATGTAGGTATCATTTAGGGTGACGTCATCGATGCATTCGCGTATGGCAAATAGCCACACAACGTGCCCATGGAGTACACTACCCAGTCAATGAAGGAGACGCAAGGCGTTCCATGTACCCAGCGCATTTTGGAGTTCCAAGGCAGGCACCGGTATATGTCAACTGCACTCCGTTGGTTTATGAACCAGCTTGAGGAAAATTCTCTATGCATTATAACTTCCGTGTTGGTATATGGCCGCGTGCTTGTGTCGTTGCGTGTTGATCGTATCAACCTGGGCTTATGGAGCGAGGAAACATTACCAACTCATGGAGATTTTATCTGATAATTTCCTGACGCTGGGATAGCGGAAGGACGTTCACCGAGCGTCCCTGGTCCGAATATTGTGGAAAGAGGGCTACTCACATCCTGAAGCCCTTCCAAGGCTGGTTGGTCTGTGCGCTACCAAGCACGCCTGTGTTGTTGTTCTGTGCTTGCGATGGGGCTTCCTTTGCTGGGACGGTTAATTAACACAAACGGCGACCTTGGATTCAGTAGGTACCAAGATGTCGTGCGAGAGTCAGCTGGTAATTCGACGCGTAACTCGGCACCGAGCTAGCTCTCATGCATGACACGATCATACGGGCACTCTCAACGAGGACTAGACGAGGCAACTTGCAACTCTAAAACGGTTCGGATTGAGATGAACACGGTCAGCAGATGTAGTCCCCGGAAGGCTCGCAAAGGCACTCTCTACGGGCGTGTTCTACCAGGCAAAGTAAGGGTTCCGTTATGATCGTAGGTGCGATGGACGATACGAAGAGTAAGGGCAAGGTGTTTGTCCGATTCTGAGGGCTCTGGAGAATCAGTCGGAGCGAAAGCGGTATCTCGGGTGACACAGCATGGCCCAGGCATATCTCAACATGTCAGGTCATCGATAGGTCCCCAACCATAAACGTACTAGATGTGGACAAGAAAGGCGGGCCAAGGAGAGTTCCTGCGTAGAAAGTATCCTTCTTCTCACACATGCAGAAAACTTCGCATGAAGGGACACGAACAGTTACCTTCACATCTGCGGTAATCAGCGAAAGAGCGGAGGTGTTGCTCGTCACATCAAATCCCACTCGGCACACGGTGTTTCGGGCATTTCACCGGCCCCGAAGGTCGGGAACAGGCGGAAGCCACAGCCGAAAGTTCCGACGCCACCACGACCATGTTCGCGGGCGCGCCGACGGGTTACATCACGTTCCTGACTAAGACAGCCCGCTTTATTTTTTGCGGATTGTCGATGACGCAAGTGGAGGCGGCTAGGTGGGGGCAGTGTGGAGGGTGTAAAAGTTGCGACAGACCTAGCGCACAACATTGCAAGCTGTGGTGGCGCTAGGCCAGGCCGGTCGGCTGGCCCCACGCCAAGTCGGCCTAAAAGCATGCTACGTTCCACGGCCCCGCCGGGCAACCCTTCGGATCATTTCCTAGGAGGCATGTATCGCGCAACCAAACTAGCGTACATCATCCCATGGCCCACTGGGCCACCCTTATACGCCTCCATGGTTGGACGGCGCGCCCTCCCCAAGTCTCCAGAAGTTCTCCAAATTATCTAATGCCATGGCTTTTCGACTCTGGTGCCCACACGGCCCGCCTGCTTATTTCTTCCGCCTCTTCCCCTTCTGCTGATCTCCCTCCGCCTAGAAAAAAAAGAATTTTTCTTCTCTCTGGTCTTGGCTGCTCTCTTACCCTCTCTTTCCCCTCAAGTCAAACGCCAGTTCCCCGTTCTACAGCTCTTCTCCAGCTTGTCGCCGCTGGAATAGTCTTAGAAGAAGATACCCACCGTTCACGAGTCTGGCCACATGTCGAGCTTGTGCAAGTGAGCAAACGTTTTCAAGGTCTAGGCTCTGTCAAGCCTACCTCCCCCACTCGAACCGGTCTTCAGTCTGTGCGACCACAGCTCTTGACGACCGTTTCCACTCCGCCAGCATCTCCCCATCCGGTCCGAAGTACCACGATTGTGTACTTCACCACGCGAGACATCGACATTTTCCCGAGCGAGGATCAGCATCGTTTGCTATTCCTGCCGCACCACCAACCCAGTTCCTGAGAAACACGCAACCGTGACTCGGACTAGTTGTTCCTCCTTCGCCCAGCATGACTCAATGGTGGAAGAAGGTCTTCAGCAGCCAGGAGCGAACCTTCATCCCGGAGGTTGTTGTGCCCCTCCCCCGGGACCCCGCCTCCGTGACCCTGGAATCCGATGCGGAAAAGAATGACTCGCCCAGCGACCAGCCCCCTGCCTACGACGGCAGCTCTGACCAGGGCTCGCGCCAGGAGAAGGGCTCGGCCGGTGTGCCCGTCACGGGACAGCGGACAGTCGAATCCCTCCGTGCTGAAGTCGAAGCTGGTGTCGTTGTTTCCGGTCATGATTCCATCTATGACCGTATGTTTGCGTCTTCGTGGTGACTGCCCTTGATTGCCCAGCCTTTTCCTTTTCCCCCGGAGTGATGTGTGAGATGCCAGATATATTGATCTCCGTATAGGCAAAGCAAAAATCATCAACAAAGCCATCGAGGACATTGGTATGGGAAGATACCAATGGAGCCTGTTCGTCCTTTGTGGATTCGGATGGGTCGCCGACAAGTGAGACATCCGATTCGGCCCCCCTGTAAAATGTTATTGGCTTGGCTAACAATTATCCCGACAGCCTCTGGCTACAGGTATGTTTTGGACCGTCGCATGCATCGCCAAGCCGATTACGCTAACCGCATCTAGGGCGTTGCTCTGACTCTGGACCCAATTGCCCATGAATTCGGAATTTCTGGAAACGACTCCCGATTTGCAACGTGTGCGCTCTTCGTCGGTTTGATTGTTGGTGCATCCTTCTGGGGTATCGCCTCTGACATCATCGGCCGCCGCCCTGCCTTCAACTTCACTCTGCTCATCTGCGGCGCGTTCGGCCTCGCCGCTGGTGGCGGGCCCAACTGGGTCGGGTACGTTGTCAATGTTGCGTCTGGCCAACTTCTAGTGCTAACAAGCCGTCTAGGACCTGTGCCCTGTATGCCTGCATTGGCTTGGGTGTTGGCGGCAACTTGCCCGTGGATGCTGCTGTCTTCTGCGAGTGTCTCCCCCCCAACTCTGGTAACATTCTCAGTGGACTGGCCACCTGGTGGTCCGTCGGTACCCTGATCGCTAGGTACGTTCAGTTGCCTTCCTCTGTTCCACCCCCGGCTAACACACCATTAGTATGCTCGCCTGGGCCTTCATCCCCAACTTCTCCTGCGAGGCCGGCGCCGAAGTCTGCCTCAAGGCCGACAACTGGGGCTGGCGCTACCTTGTTCTGACCCTTGGCGCCATCACCTTCTGCATGTTCATCGCCCGCTTCACCTTCACCTTCTACGAGTCGCCTAAATTCCTTGTATCCCGCGGCCGACAGGATGAAGCCGTAGCAGCCGTCCAGGGTATTGCCCGCAAGAACAGGACTACCACCTGGCTCACCACGGAGCTCCTCAACGAGCTGGGTGGCGTCGCCGAGGAGGAGGACGCCGAGAAGCTGCCCGTCATGGAGATCATCAAGCGGTCGCTCTCGCGCTTCTCCGTCCAACAGATTGCTCCTCTGTTCGCGTCCAAGCGTCTCGGGTTGTCTAGTACGTATCGGTATCTCACCCCGCCGCTGTCCATGTAGGCTAACGACGTGCAGCTATCCTGATTTGGTTCTGCTGGACTTGCATTGGCCTGGGATACACCCTATTCAACGCGTTCCTGCCTCAGTACATCGGTGCGAACTCTACCGTCTACGAGACCTACCGCAACTACGCGATCACCGCCGTCTGCGGTATCCCTGGGCCCCTTCTCGCGTGGGCCATGGTCGACCTCCCCTACATTGGCCGCAAGGGCACAATGGCATTCTCCACCTGCGTCACCGGCGTCCTCCTCTTCTGCTTCACAGCCACCAAGGACCCCGACATCCAGCTCGTCTGCTCCGCCCTCGAGTCCTTCTTCCAGATGATGATGTACGGCGTGCTCTACGCCTACACTCCCGAGGTCTTCCCTGCGCCTAACCGTGGTACCGCGACCGGCATTGCCAGCTGCTTGAACCGTATCGCTGGTCTTATGGCGCCTATCATTGGCATCTACGCCAGTACCGACCCGCTCGCGCCCATCTACGCCTCCGGCGCGTTGATTCTGGTTTCGTTCATTGCGATGATCCTGCTACCCTTCGAGACGAGCGGGTCGCAGATAGTCTAAGTGGAGGATAAAAGGGGAGGAAGAATGATCATGTACATGAGCTTGGTGACGGCTAGTCAAAGTGTGCCGTGTTGGCTAACCATATCGGGGTATCTGAGAATTGCTGACGGCCAGACCAAACCTTGTCATAACCGCCACAGCACCGTCAGCAACTGCCCTCGCACGAGAAGCTTTCACGAACAGTAAGTTACGACCTCTTTTTCCCCTACTTGTTATGAGTAGCATACGCGCAATTTAAACGTTTTCACGCGATGTCTGAGGCTTTGTGTGTGAGATCCGGGACTAATACTATTTTGTGTGAAGTTTTTGGTATGTACACCTTAGAATTAGTATATATGATTTGAGACTTTACGTGTGATTATTCGGCCCACTGTACAGGCACCGCTCCCTCGGGCCGTCATGCCATTCAAGACTGTTACAACTAAACCTACATGGTGTCATGAATATAATCAGCAACATGGGCCAGGCACGGATTAGATGCCGACCTGGTAAATACAGTACAGAGGAGAGGATAATGCTGGTGTTGACTAATAATTCTAGACTTTGCTCATTTTTGTGCGTTTGGTTTTATCCCCACCCTATCTCCGTGGCGGTGTCAGACCCAGTGCGGGGCAGGTGGGCCATCCCGACCCTGACGGTCCCAGCCATTGCGTCATCATCCCCTTTTGCGATGTCCTAAAGCAAAGCTAGACCTGGAATAATCTACTAGCCCAACCGGCAACAACACAACCGAGCGGTCCGAGAGTGCCGCGACCCTGGGCGCTTATAGGCGAGGTGAATCCTCGATTCGCGATCTCGGACTTCATTAGTGTGTTCTAGAGGTCATCTGAACCTGAATCTGCCGACTATCCGGCCGAGACACCACCAGGCTAACGGACTCTCCACGTAAGGACCCTGCACTACCGCGTACAGCCGGGGTTCAACCCCAGCTATCACCCACCTCTATCCATCATGGGCCCGTTAACCCAACTTCGATTCTATGTCATTCCTCCCAGGTCCCGTCAGCGGATGCATTCCATCCGCACAGTCCCCGCCACACCACGAGCACACCCACCACGCCAGACCCCAACCCCCAAGCGACTTCGTGCACGCCGTGCACTGCAGGCTACTCCGCCAGGCACGCCTCGCCGTCTCCTTATCCTCCGCCTCCAGCAGGCCCCTCCGGAACGCCACAGGCCTGTCGGAGCAAAGCCTGCAGATCCTCGCCGTGGCCGGCTGCTGGGGCGGATTGCCGTAGTAATATGACCCCGGGCTTGACATGATGGTGTATCTTGATCCGAGGGATTCTGTAACGTGGCAGATCTTTTCGTGATGTGGCCTGCGGGTGTACTTCGCCCAGCGCTTCGGTCCGCAGCGCAGGGCCCAGTAGCACGGAGTGCAGTGGGGCTTGCACAACTTGAGGTGGCGGAGGGTTGGCGAGTTTCCGACCTCGTGGTCATCGACCACACACGTCTAAGACTGCAGTTAGCACAGGACATGGTAGCATTCGCTGAGGCGAAGTCTAAGAAAGCTGAGCTTGGTACGCACAGAACACACTTGAGAGTTGCACATCGGGCAGCACGTCGTTACGCCACCACAGGTAAAATCCTTCAGTGCCGCCAGTCGGTCCTTAACACGCTCATCTCCGAAAAATCTGGTTCTCAAGACCCGGGACGACTGGCTGACAGTTATCATGTCCACGTGGTGGGTATGCTGTGCGATCATGCATATAATCTCCAGCGGTAACGTCCCAGTCGATCCGCGACCTGCCGCAGATGTACCGGCCGGCAAAGCCCTCAACCGGCCCTTGCTCTGGATCCGGTTTTGACCAGGCTTGGTTATCTCCTTGAACCAGACCTTCACGCGACGACGAATTCGACGGAAGAGCCGGGAAATGAAGATCATGGATCCTATGGCCCCCTCGACTGTGAATACCACGGGTGAAAATATGGGCGCGGCGATGCACTTGGGGAGGTCAAACTGCCCGAAGGAGCCCCAGGGGCGTTGTGTCCCGTATTTATCGGGCGCAACACAAAAGTAGCCGATGACAATGTTCATAACTCCCACAATGTAGTAGAAGACACTGTTTGTCGGAGTCAGTAAGTCCCCGTCTACACAGGCAGCTTCTCCCGTTATACTGACATCGAAACAGTCGTCATTATCCAGGCAAGCAACATGGACTTGCAAGCGCCGGTGGCGTCGCCGTAGTGACCCTCCCACACAAGTTCGTTAAAGAGGTTCCATCCGTCGTCTGTGGTCTTCCAGTCCAATGCGCCGCCGCATTTCCCGTTGCTGTTAGGCAGGAACATCGCGACCTTGGCGCAGCCTATTGTCAACGCGACGGCAAACCCGAGATCTATGACTCCAGTCAGAAAGAGCAGTACACCCCGTATGAATGGCGACGCTCCAAACTGAAAGAAGTTCCATGCAAAAAGAGCAGTTCCCTATCGGTAATCAGTGCACATGACTTGAACGGATAGTGTCTGGGAGGCACCCACGGCCATGCCATTTATCTTGAAGCCCAAGATTAGAGAGTTGCCGTCTTTGAAGGCGTCAAGAAGTTCCGAGGGCAGGGAGTTTAGCTTGTTGTAGCTGGTCAGGGAGTTGAAGCCCCCCATGGCGGTTAGGACATGGCAGACGAAGCGAACGCCACAGGACGGGCCGCCGGGACCCCACATCGCTGCTAAGAGAGTCGAATGGCGGATGTTGTTATCAGCAGCGCAGATAACCAATGTGGTAAAGGATATGTGTCGCGGGCTCGTGTTAGCGACGAGCTTTCAAGAGCTATTTGACATGATGTGTGGGCGAGTCCGAATCAGCCTCAGATGCGAACTCCCTCGATGACGAGATTTGTAAGTTCCAAGACTATGGGGCCGCTGTTTCTTCACGATTTCGGTCAGTCTTCAAGGGAAAGTCTGTTTTGAGAGGCAGGTGACCAAAAGGAGGTCAGGCTCTGGCCTTTGGCCGACGCGCGCGATGGCCTGCTCTGCTCTGGCTCAGACGGCACCAACCAGTAGAGACTGGGAATGGGGATCGGGAAGTGCAATCAGGCGAGACAATGATAGGGCGATCATCGCCGCGGCCCTATTTCAGCCCGTGCTTATTTTGTGAGACCAGGCTGCAAGGCGTGGTCAAAGCTGTGGAAAGCCTTGGCGCGTTTCGTGAGGCATCCTCATTGACAGCTGAGCGGGAGGCTCAGCCTGGCTATCGAATAATGAGTTCCAACTTCACATATTGTTTCCATAGTATATCCAGGGAACCGAGGAGTCCACCCGGTTACAAAAAGCTTCTGAACAAACATACCTGCGAAACATATGCATCCAAAGCGGCATTTTTACAGTAGAAACCAAGCCGTCTCGCACGACTACGTATTTTACACTATTAAATCTCACACTCTGCATCATAGGGAATTAGTCACTCGCCAAAGTATATTCTACCCCGTCTCGGCGCCCTGGACCATTGCCGGTCCTTTGACCTCCCCTCCAACGTGCTCTTCACGGGTTGCACTAGAAACAATATCTAGTGGAAAGAAATCACTCCCGGGGTATCTCATGTCGATTGCATCTATAGATTAATCAAGCAACGAATATGTCATTGCAGCAAAAAAAATTTCGCGGATGCATAAACCTCTCAAACCCTCGTCGATAAATGCGCAAGATGCAGTGCGTCCTCGATTTTTGGCCAGTCCACTAATATCGGGTTAGCGCCGATACAGAGACAGAAAGATGGCTTATTAATATCTAATGAACTCAATTCGTCAGTCGCGGGGGGCTGCACGAGGGGTCGGCCTGTGTTCCTCTTCCACAAGCGACACGTCCCCTTCAAGGCTGCCACTTCCAAAAAGGAAAGATTGTGCCGAGCCTCAACACTCCCTCCAGAAAAGCGCACGGCAGCGACGTCACATTTCCTGAACGCCTCACCGTTGGCTGCCACCGACTCGGCTCACTAGGACGTTCCACCTCGGCATTAGTCAGATCTCACTGCCGAGCTGCCCGATCAGATCTCCTCCCGAGGTGCCACCGCTGCTCAAACTAAGACACACATACAGACGGTACTTGGCGGCTCTAGCCAATATGCGAGTCTCGGACGCCAACGGCCCCGCTGAGGAGACACTCCTCGCTCTCCTCCCTTACGAGCCCTCTGAATCGCTAGTGCAGCAACTCAGGGACGCGTACCCCCACATTGCCGTCTCGGCTTATCAGGTGCCATGGGGCGCCCCAAAACTCCCGGACGCCGTCACGAACGAGGTCCTCGCCAAAGTGACGATACTCGTCACGGGATCCTCGTTGCCCAAGAAGGAGTCCGTGCCAAAGTTGAAGTACGTGCAGCTCTCGAGCGCCGGGGCGAACCACGTGCTTGATAACCCACTCTTCAAGGGTACAGACGTCAAGCTTTGCACGGCCAATGGTGTTCATGGGTATGTTAATTCTCGCACGCTCAGTTGGAATGTTGAAGGCGATGACTAACATCACCGGCTTAGTCCACAGATTGCGGAATGGGTTGTCTCAACCTTCCTGGCTTTCCAGCATAGCAGTAAGTAGCCGATTACCCTTGCGCTTTGAACGTTTCGGCGTATGTCTGCGTAAAATGGAGCTAACGGGCTATCTTTTTCCAGTTCCTCAATATCTTCAATACCAACGCGAGAGGAGGTGGAATCGCCACAGCGAGCCGGTCGAGGATGCGGTGAACCGCAGAGTGTGAGTCGCAATACCGTCCTACTCCACCCATAGGCCACTTTGTATTGACCAACCCTGCCGTAGCGGGATCCTAGGCTATGGGAGTATCGGCCGACAGATAGCTCGCGTTTGCAAGGCCATGGGCATGGACGTCCACGCTTACACGCTAAACCCGCGGACCAACCCCGAGTCGCGCCGTGACGACGGTTACTATCCCCCGGGTCTGGGCGACCCCGACGGCTCGTTACCCTCAAAGTGGTTCTCAGGGGGCTCTACCACTGATCTTCACGCATTCCTGTCGTCTGGCCTCGATCTCATGGTCATCTGCCTCCCGCTCACACAAAGAACCCGCCACCTCATCTCAGCACCCGAGTTCAAGGCCATGGCCGAGAAAAGGACTTTCGTCGCGAATATCGCTCGGGGCGGAATAGTCAACACCGACGACATTATCGAGGCCCTAGAGAACGAAACCATTCGCGGCGCCGCGCTCGACGTCACGGATCCAGAGCCTCTGCCCGACGGCCATCCGCTCTGGAGTGCCAAGAATGTCATGATCACCCCTCATGTTAGCGGAGCGTCAGTCAACTACAACGAGAGAGTGCTGGATATCCTTAGGCTTAACCTTGGTCGCCTGGCTGAAGGGAAGAAACTGGCAAATGAGGTCAACTTCGAAAATGGGTACTAGGGACTACTGCACCGCGAGAGGCGTCATTATAGCGGCGGTTAGTCGATTTCTACCAAATTAGAAGGATCCATCTGGTCTGTGGGTTTATAGAAGGAACTAACAATGCAACTACACACAATAAATTCTGTTAGACGAGGCATCACTCGCGTACACTTAGACCTGTGATATGTTACCAGGATACGGAAACCAGGAACGTTTACCACTCAAGGAACCGTAATCGCCAGCCCACAATTGTGTAGTAAAGAGACCTAAGAGGAACTCTTGGTTAGGAAGGTTACCGCGACAAGACAACCCACGTTTCCTTTGTATCGGACTCTGCAGGCATGCACCGTCCTCGGATGAAGGGAATTCGAAATGACAAAACAGCTCCACACAACCTTACTCTACTTGTCTAGTCGCCGGGCTAGGTAGCAAGCCCCCACTATGATGAGCAAGACCCGCTCTCAACATTAACTTACTCCCACGCAAGTGCTCCTTTACGTAAGTTTTGCCAAAAATCTTGACTTGCCTCTTAATGTCAAAGTATGTACGTATGTCAACAATTCGAGACGGGCCGGCTAGCGCAATGGTAGCGCGTTGCTCTCCTACTCACGGCAAGCAAAGGCTGCAGGTTCGAGTCCTGCGTCGGTCAGAAAAATATTCGTTTCTCCTCCTTGATACAATAATTTTTTGTCTTGTGCGGCGTCAAGGTCTTCACATTTTGCTGGGATGCTCCGGGTGGAGGAAAGCCCCGTTATTCCTTTGCGTAGGGTTACATGAGTAGCGCGTGATACTAAGTCTCCACCTTCTATGCCACCGTTGTATATGCCTAGACGACAGTTGGCTCTTACATACAGCCGAATTCTCGCAAAGTAATTCGCCTATTGTTGCCCTGTTTGCCAAAACTCGTATGGAAACGGCCCCGAAAGCACACGAGGGCATCTCATGAGAAAATTGGAATGACTGCGGGTGTTGTTGAGCCCCAAAGCAGGATGGACAGTCTATCGATACGAAAAATGTTGCGGCCTTACAGAGGTACGAGAAAGTCAATCACATCTTACACGCCCTTATACGTAAAGACTTTTTCCAAACAATTGACCTCTCAGATCCAGGCATCAGGAGTTGCAGACCGCATATCTGAATGCCGGCCTTTCCGCGCAGGCACCATCGTCTAGGTTCATCGTGTACCGGCCACGTTCTAGATGTATGAAAACCAACGACAGCAGGCACTCGGAGGCCGGCTCGCACATACATAAGTACGGCTGATCGAAAGTGACTAATTTTGTTAGCGGGAGGGATGGGGTGGGATATTCTCTGGAAGTAGCACCTTCGTGAATTTCCACGAGCTACTGAGGGGAAGCCTAACGCCGTGCCACGTAGTACAACTTGGCTGAAGAGGTGCCATATTGTTATCACATCTCTCCAGATGCATCACAGTAGAACAGCTATTGAGTCGCCCAGGTTAGATAAGAGATTGGGAGCCCGTACCTCAGTATTGACTCCCGCTAAACAGAGTACCAGCCATCAGTATGGACAGGCCTTGGATACCACACTCTGCCAGATATCTACCACACTCTGCCAGATATCTGGAATCATCAGGAGCTTATAATGGTTAAGGCCTCTTGGGGGAAGGGGGGGTGGGGTGGGGTTAAGAGAGCTCAACGTCCGAGTCACCAAGAGTCGGTGACATTAAGAACATGGATGGGATGGCCCACTGGTTTTACATGATTGTCATAAAACGCATAGGGCCGCACATTCTTTGTTTTCTCCTATGATATGACTGACCATCATCGACTGTACATGCGCATTCGAGAGATCATGGCGAGATATCAATCATGAGGAAAATTGCCGTAACGCCACCCTTTGTATTCCCATGTTCACGTGGGACCACGGCTTATAATACCCCTTCGTCACCGTTGTCGCTTGCCAGTGCTAGCACTTTTCGCCATGGACTCTTTGGACAACTTGTCGGCCTTGTTATACGTAGTGCTGAAAGCACACTTGAATGGACTTAGCTAGGCAACATATTCATTCCACTTCGAATTATGAGTGTCCCGCGTAGTGAAACGGAGAGAAGCACAGTTATCCACTCGTTCAGCTTTCGTACCTAGTGCAAAGCATCCACGCAGGCTAGAACCCGGCAAGAACAAGTGTTGGAAATGACAAGTCCATATGTTTGTATGATCCAATGATTTGTTTTGTAACAAACAACAAGGGCGTATGTTTTACGGAAAATGAAAAGGAAAGAAAGATGAGCCGCCACGTTCTTTTCTACACTGTAGTACGTAGTGAGTCAGCAGTGTCGTGTCGAATAGTAGTTGTGAATGAACATAGGCGCCTCTTGCTAGCTTGCGTACATGGTAACACCCCACCCCTAAGACGATGGGGAGACGAAGGGGGCGTCAGTACTAGATATTAGAAACAGGTGCCTTTGGCATTTGTTTTGAACTCAGGGCATGGCCTTATAGAAACTCCGTGGATTGCAGCTGGTAGGTATGTAGGAATGGTGACGTAGTAGTAAACTAGGTGATGGTAGCCTAGACCTGCTGCCAGGGTAAGGCATCCGATTGCATCGATGTCACAGTTATGATCTGTCAACGAATCTGGATTCTACTGTCTCCCGCGAATAAAAAAGTTGCTCACCTGCCTTGACCCGAGTATCAAAACAAAACCGACACCTGAAACTAGCCTGTTGTACACTCCGCCCATTCAACATTTCGGGCGAGCCTTTCCGCTCAGAACACTCTTAGACCCCTTTCTTGTTGCCAGGGCTACAAGACGAGCTGCCAGAAGCAGATGTGCGGGCCTCGCCACTGGGCGAGGTGTAATGGGACCCGCCCTTTGCCATTGTTGTAGTGTGTGCTACCGTTGGGATTCGATTAGTCGTTCGACCCATTGCTATGTACAAAAAATTAGCATTTGTCTAGTACCTGTAGTCAACAGTGAGGGATAAGGGATGTTTACGAGTTCCAGTAATGGCAGCTGTTATAGTTAGAGGCGTTGCTCCCATAGTCACGCGCAGTAATGGTTACCCTAGACAGACGCGACAGAACGCGTCTTACCAGACATTTTGATGGATTCGAACGTGAATTCGATGTTTACGCAATGGATTGTTCCGGGAGATGATGTTTCGTGGAGAAATGGGGAAGGTCCAATCCTCCTCAGCTCGACGATAAAGAATTTAAAGCAGAGTGGGAACCCGGGGGGAGGGACGTTATGGTTATGATTGCGGATAGCAGCTTCCTGAGCAATGGTCCATCGCGAGTGCTAGTTACTGTGTGTCCTTGCACCCCACTTTGACCACACCAGTTGCTTCAATACAGTCAAGACTCTGTCCCTACGTGACGTGCTGTTATATCAGTGACTTCCTAGGGTATCAACTAGGGTATCAAACTTTACGTCTTACCGGCAGCGACAGATTTAGATGCCGGTGCCATCGCGTGTGGCCACGCGCCCGGCTGCGATGACCTCGTCACTCGATCAATTACTACAGCCCCGAAGTCCTAGGTCTCTTTATCAAGGCACCTCAGTGACATGATATGACTGCCTTACACTATCTACTAGTAAAAGGAGTAACGCGGCGTTGGGCTGAGATAATAAGGCGCTGCTATTTATATCAATATGAATCAGACGATAACAGTTAAGGTCTACTGAAACGAGATGTATAGTCATTCAATGATAATCGCCTTTTCGGTCTTCTCACTTACTCGGCAACTTGTTTTCCGAAGTAATATACGACGTCTTATTCTAGCAGACCAACAAAGCAAGAACGACTCGAACTCATCCAATGGTGTCTCACTCGAAGGGGGAAATACAAGCGCAATCTTCCTTGGTTCTGGTACAAAACTTTCAATGGGAAATTTCTGTTATCAAATACCAGATTTCTTATCCCAGTCTTTCTGAGCGGATTCTTACAACAAGAATGTAAGATGTGGACCCACAAAGCTGCGCAATATCGACGAATGTCTCATAGCTCCTCACTACTTAGATGGCTATGCGATCGCGGCCCTATTATAGTCGTGACTAGCTCAGACCCAAAAAAAAAAAAAAAAGAGAGAAGAAGAAAAAACAAAGAGAAAGGAATTTTTCATTGGGTAATGGCACGGTACTCTGAACGGCTGCGCCAGTGTGGGCGTGCGAGGTGGGTGTCGAGTGAGTGAAACTCGATCGGCAGACGTCGCTGTCGCTATCCATGCGGGAACGGGTAGCAGCATCGGAGGCGGAAAAAGGAAATTGGCCCAGACACGACTGGACCAGTAGCTGCCTCATGTGGCGCAGCTTTTATTCCGCATGAGGTTAAAGCAGCTTTTTCACAACTTTCCGCTACGACAAAAGGACCAGCATGAGGTGCTCGATGCTGCTTCTCGGCAAGTGACATTGGGACCCACTAATAACGATAGGAAGGTTCCACCAGAACGCGGGGATACCGCCACCATGCCAAAGGCAATGTCGCATTATTAGTCTGGCTTGCGGTCTTGCGCTCGGCAGAGCAACCGGCGGACGGGGTCCCTGATTTAGTGGTAAACCCTATTGCCCAGGGCAGGCCTTCAGATCCGGATGGAGGTACCATAATTCCGGTTAGGGCCAATCGTCATGAGAGACAAGCTCACCCCAGAACCTACAGAATTCGGACCTGTTGGATCATCACCAGGCACAGTGCGGGCGGTGGGCATACACACGTGAGGGGGACAGGAAAGCTCGTGCTTTCCTCCGCAAGTCTTGGCCTGAAGATCTTTTGATTGGCCCGCCCCTGGCACATCGGACCTGCTCGATTTAGCCCAGCAACCTGCCCGTCTTAGCCTAGCGCCCCGCGCGCCCCCCGCGGCCGCAGTTGATTCCGTTCGCACACTTCCCGGCGCCGGGGGATGCGGGGTGCGACTTCATCTACAGAAGTCCCATGAGTCCCCCGGCACCGTCCCAAAGGGGCAATGCCCCGGATGATCGACCACCACGCAATATTGCGGGCCTGGGTTTCTTATCGCTCGGCGCGTTGCGCGTTCCGGAAGGTGTCGCTTCGGATGCTGCCGCGTGCCGACGGGACGGAAATTGCGGTCAGTCGGTCGCGGGGAAAGTTTGCTTCGTGGCTCGAGTCGTGCTATTTGTATATAAGCTCGTGCCCGCGACGAGGTCCCCTCACACCGAAAGAAACAAGACGTGTGCGTGCTTATCTTTCCTGCTCGTCTTCTTTCCCCGCGGCTCAAGTCCTTCGTCCTTTCTGTCTCACCGCCTGCTTTCGCCGGAACCCCGCAATTTGATCCTCGTTGATCTACATTGTCTGAGCCACCCAAGATGAGGAGTTCCAGGCTTTCGTCCATCATCATGGCGCTGCCGGCCCTGTCGGCGGCGTCAAAGTCCTGCAAGCCCATCGTCGACTCGAAGAGCCTCCAAGAGCTCATCAACATCGAGGACCTCCTCGCGGGCTCCCAGGTCCTCCAGGACATCGCGGATGCCAACGGCGGACACCGCGCATTCGGCGGTGGCGGCCACAATGCTACCGTCGACTATCTGTACGACACGCTGGAGAAGACGGGGTACTATGATGTCGTCAAGCAGCCATTTACTGAGCTGTACGCCGAGGCCTCGGGCACGATCAAGGTCAACGGCGAGGAGATTGAGTCCACGCCTATGACCTACACCCCCGGCGGCTCTGCCAGCGGATCTGTCATCCACGTCGCTAACCTCGGCTGCTCGGCCGACGACTTCCCCGCCGAGGTCGAGGGTGCCATCGCCCTTGTCCAGCGCGGTGAGTGCCCCTTCGGCGATAAGTCACTCCTCGGCCACGCGGCTGGCGCCAAGGCCGTAATTATCTACAACAACGAGTCTGGCGAGTTGAGCGGCACGCTCGGCGAGCCTTTCGGTGACTACGCACCTGTCATGGGCATCAGTAAGGAGGACGGCGACGCCATCCTTGCTGCGCTCGAGAAGGGAGAGGTCGATGTCGACTTTGAGCTCGACGCCATCATCGAGAACCGGGTCAACTACAACGTCATTGCTGAGACCAAGGGTGGTGACCATGATAATGTTCTCATTCTGGGTGGCCACTCGGACTCCGTCCCCGCCGGGCCCGGTATCAAGTGAGTATAGAACACAAGAAGTTGAGACATGGCCTGGTGACTAATTGAGATTTTCTTTAGCGATGACGGCTCTGGATCTATCGGAATCCTGAACGTTGCCGTCGCCCTCGCCAACTTCCGCATCAACAACGCCGTCCGCTTCGCCTTCTGGGGAGCAGAGGAGTTTGGAAAACTTGGCTCGTACTACTACATCAAGCAGCTCAACTCCTCTGAGACGGAGCTCTCTAAGATGCGCGCTTACCTCAACTTTGACATGGTATGTCTGCCACACAAGTCATGCTTATCATCCACCCGCGGGAAATGCTGACATGGCCCTTTTCAATAGATTGCCAGCCCCAACTACCAACTCGGCATCTACGACGGCGACGGCTCAGCATTCAACATCACCGGTCCCGCCGGCTCCGACGTCATCGAGGCCGACTTTGAGCAGTTCTACGAGTCCCAGGGCTGGGGCCACGTCCCCTCCGAGTTCAGCGGCCGCTCCGACTACGCCGCCTTCATTGAGAACGGTATTCCCTCCGGCGGCCTCTTTACCGGCGCTGAGGTCCTCAAGACCGAGGAGGAGGTTGAGCTGTTCGGCGGCGAGGCGGGCGTTCCGTACGACATCAACTACCACAAGATTGGTGACACCATTGACAACCTTGCGCACGACGCTTACCTTCTAAACACCAAGAGCATCGCCAACTCGGTTGCCAAGTACGCCCTCAGCTTCGACACCATCCCGCAAGTTGAGCTCGCGAAGAGGGGGTGGAATGACAACAATGACGCCAAGGCCAAGGCCATGCTGGCTAGGCGCCAGGCTGCTGGGCACACGCACTCGCACAGCGGGCCGTGTGGTGGTGGCGCTACCCAGTGAGCTGACCTTGAGAGTTATTGCTCGCTTCCGTGTTTTAAAGACTGTAACGGTGTTGTATGAGTGATGCTTTGACGACGGTTGGCGGCGGCGTTAGTTGAGAGATACCTAATTGATAATGATGAGATTGTATGATATCGCGTCTTTACATGAAGTAACCAATCATCTTATTACCATAAAAGTAGCGTATATTTCTTTCTAGTCCAGTGGGTTGGAAGCATTATGGGCATGTGAGGCATGAACTTCTTGGCATCAGAATAGCATATATCATGATGCGGCAGATTGGTCGGCGGACGTTTGATATTAGCGGCATGAGCGGTATGTGCCCATGACTGTTTGTTGTCGGGGGACTTCGCCATCAACGACAGCAACCCTTTGTTCAAATGGGCACAGTCCGCCCTTTGCACCGCCTGGCTCCTCACGAATCACTCACAGTCGGCCTCGTCGAGTGGGTCATGCCGCCTGAGATGCTGTCAACGCGTCTAAAACGCAGAACTGTGGTGTTGGCTCGGACAACCTACTCATCTCGAAGATTCTCGCCAACATTATTCGGCAATACATTGTGGACCCTATAGCCTTTTATTGGCAGGGTATCTTGGCAGACAAGCGCGCTGCTTAAGCACCTCACAAGTTACTTATGTTGATTCTTTAAAGGGGAATTCGGATTATTCTGCCTTGGATATGCGTTTCTCAGTCTCAAATAAGCGTCTTCAGCATATCCACGACACCCAGGCACTGGATGGAGACAGGGAGAAAGGACCTGGAATGACACTGGTTCCTGCCAGGTCTATACCAATATTTGTTAGTGGGAAGAGAATTGGTGGTCTAACCAATAGCAGCTAATGCGTACCTTGGTCACCGTTCATGTCAAACTCGGCCAGAAGACGGGCAAGAGTATCCATACACCGTAAGATGGTCTTATTCCCCCTATTCAGATCCTGGAGGATGCCTATGGCCGTGTCTAGAAGGGACCGTAACTCGGCGACAGACAGACCCGAGAGCTCGGCAGACTACATCGGTATCCGCCTCACGAGTAGGACGCCCAGTATTGCAAGGGAGTAATTGAATGCTTCATCGGGTTAGCAAAGTTCAACTTTTTGACGAGGGCATTTGAAGGGGCATCATACTGTAGTAGCTTGAGAACCACCAAGTGCCAAGGATATTCTTGTCATTACGCGACGCAGTGTGAATACTCTTGCTGATGTGAAGCACATCGCGACACATCCCGACCAGATCAGATAGCAGAACTGCTGCGAAACTGCAGAACCACTTCAACTGGTGCTCATGGGCGGGCGTTGTACCAGTCAAATCAAGGAACTAACTAAGGATCGGCCGCAAAAACTAGAATCCCGGTCTCCAGAAAGCGGAGAGACATGAGGATGTGAAGCCGAGTGATAGCGGCCGTCTCGCGCGAAGTAATGATTATAAGATGGGCCGGGAGGCTGTCCTGCCACGGTGCTAGTCGCCAGCACAATCGTGAGATCTTCGAAAATCTTTCATCCATGGGGGCATGTGAGCGATGGTCTAGGTTCTGCCCGTACAGGGTATGCACGATGTCTTCGATGATGTGTGTGATGGACCTTTGATAATTCAGTTTTTGCAAGCATAAGGGGCATCAAGGGTGGCAACCTACGTCAGAGTGTCAAAGCAGGCCAGACTCAGGATAGTAACGCCACTAAAACCGTTGCTAAATGCGAGTGGCGAGCAAGCTTCGGGTCTCACGAGGGAGACTGGAATCAGCGGAGGACGACCATATGTGACGCTCAGCCAGCTTCCCCCAGCGGTTAGCTCCTGTGCACCCATATATTTGGCTCAAACATGGAAAGGCTGTCTGGGTTGGGACCTCCTGGTTATTTATCACGCAGCAATACCATAGCCTCCTTCGGATCTCACGCTCTAGGTAGGAGTCGCTTTTCGACCCCGTGGAGTGGATTCCTATTTGGTCCGAGCCTTTGACCGAAAGGCTGTGGAACGTCTATGCTAAGGACGAGAATGATGTGCCTACAAGGTACGTCTCTGTGAGAAGAGATAATTGCACTATGGAGGACGATTGTCCATGGTAAAGAGCAGACCATGGAAGCCGGAGTGATGGTATCCCCATTTCTAGTAAGAAACGTCGCAACATATCAGGGCGTGCTAACGCCACGGCCCGCTCTCAATACACATCTGATCTAGTAGCTCTCTCTATTGGCGGCGATGTCGGCGTCAAGACATTGGTTGCAGCACCGAACAGGATGTTGAGGATGCCAAGCCACCGCCTGCGTACCACTCGGTGCCCATGCACTCGCGCTTTCCTATATTACTCTCGGAAATATCCCTTATGGATATATGAGATTATGAGATTGACGATTGTAAAAAAAAAAAAAAAAACCCGCAGCAAATGGTTTGCCTCGTTAGGGGGCGGCAGAGCGAATCGTTACGCGGCCCCCGTCTCAGTCCTGGTGCCGGCGTGATCTACGGTCGTGGGACTTCTCGGAAACGCGTTGGACACGTCACTGACAGGCTCGATAGAAACGCTTGCGGTTGATAGCGGTATTTGGTCCTTCTTGTTCATCGGGTCGCCCACAGCGCGGACGGTAAGCTTTAGGAACGCCAAGTTTGATTAGGCGCCTTTTCAGTTTACATGTTAGAACAAACACGCTGTAAGTGAGGAAGCCAACGAATGCCCCGTCTTACCTACCATTCTTGGACCCACCACTGGGGCACACCAGTGGGCCCGAAATCGAGGCCTCGTGTATCACGCAGGGGTTAGTCTCCCGGAACATATCCCGGCATCCGCCATATCGTCGAACTGCTGTTCAGCTTCCCCGATGCGCCGAGACTACAGTACGCCGCCTTCCACGGAATCGAGACACTGAACAATTCTCGTCTAGCCCCAAGAAAGAAGAAGAGATGCAGAGTAAACGGGGCCACGGCGTCAATATCTGAATACTGTGAAACCCTCCCCCGGTCATTCTGTAGCCATGTGTACATAAGTGAGTGGTTCCCAATGCCGTCCATTGGCCTCTAGAACAGTCATACCAATCAAAGTATATCCCACGGGACGGGATTTCCCATCAATTACCCTCCATATTGCCTAATGCCAAGGTGTTCGACACCTTCTTCGATAAAGCCTCCCGCGTCCTCGGGCCTCACATCGTCTCCTGCGATCATGATCACGGAGCCCTAAAAGGCCCGCATAGCCAGGTATAGTATGCAGATTCTTACTAGCTTAGCTACAAGCACCAGCTAGGAGGTGCGGTGCGTTCCGCCACTATGGAGGAAGTTCAAAGAGTCATAAAGCTCGCCAAAGCTCACAAGGTGTCGCTATGCACAATTTCCCGAGGAAAGAACTGAAGGCTATGGTAGACACAGCCTTATTGTGAGAGGAACTATCGTTCTTCACCTACATCGAATGGATGCTATTGTAGAGATCAACAAAGAATACGGATACGCCATCGTCGAGCCCGGCGTATCCTTCTTCGGCCTCTACGAAGATATCCAACGGCGGGGTGTAAACCTCTGGCCGTCGATCCCTACGATCGGCTAAGGATCTGTGATGGGAAACACTCTTTATCGCGGCTTTAGGTACATGCTAAATGGAGAGCACTCACAGTTCCAGTGTGGTATAGAGGTAGTGCTGCCGAATGGTGACCTGCTTCACACGGAATCGGGTGCTATGGCAGACATTCCGACCTCCCTATTATACAAGGGGTACTTCACCATATATCACACGCTTTCCCCATAACGTTGCTGCCAATGTCGAACAGCGAATTTGGCCAGAGTCTCGATAGTATATTCTTCTAATCGAACCTTAGTATGTCATATCCATAAACGTAACACTGATGTCATTTCGGCCAGGATATGAACGACTGACACAAGATGGATGTGGTTACGAAAGTCGGCATTCATATCACTCCAGCTCCTGGAGCCCACGTCAGTGTGAAGGTCGAAGTTCAGAGGGAAGAGGATCTGGTAGTCCTGGTCGGAACCGTTTCTGATCTGATACGCCGCTCAATAATCCTCAGCTCTCCCTCGATTGCCAACATCTTCCGCATCGCGTTGACATCCAAAGTCCCCGAGGTCCACGCCAAACTCGCCGAGTACATGAGACCAGGAGTTCCAAGTACCCTACGAAGTTCCAGGGGAGATCCGTGGAGCAGCAGATCTGGGGATCTTGGGGGGCGTGCTTCTCCCTCTACGATTCAGTTGAGATGCTCCCTGCCCCGAAAAAGACAGTGCGGAGCGCATTCTCTACAATTCCAGGCGTCCAGATCGGCTGGAGCGAATGCCTTGGGTCTCCCAACAAGGTCATCACCGCAGCCGATATCGAGGAGGAAATCCCGCACAGCGGAATACCGACATTGGCGCCTCTGGATTTTATGGACTCAAGAGGCGAAAAGGGCGGCGGTCACACGTGCTTCTCCCCATCATCCCGCCCTCCGGTCGGGAGCTCTACCGCTGGTACATGACCGCGAGATAGCGAACAATCGATGTCAAGTTCGACATCTTTGCCGACTTCGACGTCTATCCCCGGTATGTGGTCGGGATAGAGCTGAACATCTACACGCTTCGTGAGGAGGAGGCCGCCCATGCGCTATACCGAAAGCTGTTACAGGACACGATGGAGCGAGGATACCTAGAGTACAGGACTCATGTGCAGTACATGGATGACGTTGCATCAAAGCTGAACTTCAACGACCGTGCGTTCGCGCGGTTTACGGGATCGCTGAAGGATAGTCTGGATCGGAACGGGGTTTTGTCGCTGGGGAGATCGGGGATCCGGAATTCAGCGGGGCCTAAGCTCAGCTCGGGCCTCGAAAAGTTGTGAGGGTGCTTGACTCGATCGATGGGGTTGACATCAGGTCATTGACGATACTGGCTGCTGCCGTCTCCGCCCCTTGATAAGTCAATCTTCTGCCAGGGTAACATTCGGCAGATGCGTACGGTCCACACTGGAACAATCTAGGATAGTAAAGAGACCACGGAGATGACAGGTCTACAGGGATGCTTCTAAACTAGGCGCACTGCATTCGAGGGCTTTGTAATTGTCTCCGAGGTACTGTCGGGGGTTCGCGCTGGTAGTCACCTGTTATCCAGGACTTGTAAGTATTATAACCCGCTTCGAACCTCACTCTCTCTTTCAAGGCAACCCAGCTGTCATTTTTCTTCCAAGATATTTACCCCCTCCGCAATGCTCTAGTATATCATGGAAAAAAATCCTATTCAACTTTATCGGCCAGCCTAACCGAAGCCACACAATGGCCCCCTATTCTTGGCTCGTACCTATTTAGATCTTGACCGAAAGATTCGCTTTTTGCACGCTTGTCATGCTGGTAGGCAAGTAGATCCAGGTACCACATTTCACGAGATAGGCCGCCATCAACCGAATTACCCATGATACAAGCTCACGTTGTGGCGCCGAAGATAGGCTATCAACAGCTTGGCTAAAAAGCTTAGCTGTACTCTGTCGCGCACATCATATCATATCATAAGGCCAGCCATCATTGTATTCAAGTCCGGGCAATCGGTTCCGTCGGAGATATACTGTAACAGCCCTAGTGGTATTACTTAGGCCCAACTGCCTGGCGCCGAGCTGGAACATCTGGCCTCCAGATTTGGACACTTAGCATGTTCTGGTGGCAATGTGGCTGGCCGTAATTTTTGCCACTGGAGATCATGTTCAAATTAAGCTAGGCTTTAAGCAACCGCCGTCATTAGTGTACGTTTGGCTCCGTCTAGTCGAACACTTTCAATCCTATGACGCGGTCTCGGGCTTGCTGTGAGGAGTTAATCGTATCCCAGGAACGGATCTCCTCGAAGGTAATGGCTTTCTCTGAGCAGAGAATTTATATTCCCTCCTCGATCCGTCACCTTCTGTCCTTCCCTCCTCCTTGATGTCCTAATCTATTCCAGTTGCGAACCCTTAACAGCCACCCGCTCATTCTCTGCTCAAATTCCAGTGGGCAGAGAGAGCGCGCGATGGACAACGAAAAGATACGCCGAGGGGAAGAAACATACAAAATCGAGGCATTTACTCTTCTCAGCATTTCTATCCTCGTCACCACTTTACGCACCTATCACAGAGCAAGAATCGTTGGGGTAAAACGGTTCCAAGCAGACGATTATTTTGTTTTGGTTGGATTGGTGAGTTCCTGTTCTTTCAGTCCACAAGGTTTTTTCCCCAGTAGCTGATTCCCGTCTCTCAATTTAGGTTTTTCTAACTCTCGGGGCATGTCTTTCCTACTCTACGGCTACTGTTTCCCATGGAATTGCCAATAACTCTATGACCGACGAGTACCGAGCACGTCTAAGTCCCGACAGTCATGAATACCATCTCCGGTACGTAAAATCCCTTTGAAGAGGTACTAGATACACCTCATATACGAACTTCACGATAGTGTGATTGGCTCGAAAATCCATTTGGCCGGGTGGCCCATATACATATGTGCCATTTGGAGTTACAAGGTCGCCGTCTGCACTTTCTACCTGCGCCTCATGGTAGGTTACCCGCGGCACCAGGCCCCGTGCTCAATACTAACCTAGCTTGCGTTTATGTAGTCAGGCCTCTGGAAATTCCGGTGGCGTATAATGATAGGGTTCGCGGCTATCGGGATAGGCTGGATCGTCGCCATCCTCAGTATTTTTTTGAGCTGCCGTCCGTTACATCGTTTGTGGCAAATCAACCCAAACCCTGGGAGTAAGTACCAGACGAGAACACCGCAAGCTCTCAAATGCCTGGGTTAGGAAAAAATGTTAACATTGGCCGGAATAAGACAGTTGCCAGCCAGCAATTTCGAACCCGATACTGGTAACACCTTACGTCTGCAATATCGTCACCGACTTATACCTTATTTCAATTCCCCTACCTATCATTTTTGAAATCCAAATGAAGTTGAGGAGGAGAGTGGGTCTCGGCATCTTATTCGGTTGCGCAATATTCATTGTAATTGCGGCGACTATCCGTTTAGCATTAACTATGACGGTATGTCAACATCCTGCGGCTCAATTTGAATGAGCCAAGTTCATCGCAACCACGAGCAAGATGCGCCACCCGACCCTTTTATTTTCAAGAGTTCAATATGGCTGATATCAGCCCCACTGTTTAGCATCCAGCTCAGAGCGCCGGGTTGTCCGGTCCATGGGCCATGCGAGAGGTCTTTGTCGCGTCGATGGTAACCAACTTTCCAGTACTCTTCCCACTATTCAAGAGATGGGTCTACCCCTTCTTAAGGTCATCATGGGGTCTTCTGCCACACCCCGTGGGACAAAACGGAAGGAGGGGGAAGAAGGCACCGAGACAACAGCTAGTCGGCAACAATGAGAACGATAATAGGAGACACCAAGGCGGCCTGGCGCAATGTTCAAACTTGAAGGCGAGCCGTGGGAGCACGAAAAGTGGTATATGGTCATCCTGGTATAGCCATTTGTCTGACCTGTACCAGACTACAGTGAGGTCGCTTGACGTTACCCAAAAGGGTTCAAGATTGTACAGCGGGGTTGAGGATATCGAGTCGAACCGTGGGCCTATTGCCTCGAGAGGAAGGTACACGGAGCGCGGGGGTGGCTCTACTCTTAACCGCATTGATAGCAGAGGCTCGGAATGGATCTTAACCCCCGTCCCACCATGCAAGATACGGAGAGACGTCGAAGTGTCGGTGGAAGAGGGCAGGCCCACATCCTCATCATACGGCAATTTCACGTCTGTTTGGGGCCAGAAACGGAACCCACAGGGCGATGACACCCCCGTTGATACGAGGACTCCGTACTTGTTAGATCACCTCGAGCCGATGAAGCCTGGGACAGGGAGTCGGCAGTTTAGCTATACGTCAAAGTTGATAGGTTGACCAGGGACGTGTATACACCACATTTACAAGTCGTAGTCGAGTGTAATACATTTTCTTATGTGTTGAAGCGAAGACACCTCCAGCATATGATCATTTAGTGGCAATTCCATGGTTCTGAAGACGTGCCTATCTAGATGATACGCCGCGATGCTACACCATCCTTTCTCAGCATTCGGCATAAGGAGTCGCCAGTTTTACCCACTGTAACAGCTACATTGGCTTTGACATAGTTTATGATACCCTACAATAAAGCAGTTGAGACCACCTTAATCCTCGCATCTCCCATCAGGTGGACCTGTGTAAGTTGTTAGATCAGACGTCCTTTACAATCCTAAGTTTTGATACATACCGTGCCACTCGGTTGGGTCAAACTGTTCAGGAGAGATGAAGCAATTTTCAAGCGGCGGCTCAATGAGGGCGACCCAGGTGCTATTCCCTTCAACCGCTGTTCCTTCCTTCCAGCACCCCGTATCAGTGTAGCCGGGGAAATCGGTGGTGTAAGTGATTTGGCAGGCGGGATCGTCCAAATCGGTGCAGTTGCGGCACACAAAGTAGGCGTTGTACTCTCGCGGTGCTCCAACCTGGATGATCCTCGTCAACTCTCACGGGTTCTACACTGAAGCAAATAAACTGGGGATAAAGGGGCGAGGCTCACCTGGTGATGTGGCGCGTCCCCACACCACCGTATCTCGTCCGGCAAGTACAAGTCGCCCCCGCCTTGGATGTCGTCCTCATGCATCCAGCACCCGTATCCCCCCGCCACACCGCCCTTCTCTATGTTACCAACTCCCATCCGCCCAAAGGGATTATTATATCTCTCAGGATCGAGAGCCACCCACGCCCAGGTCCAGCTTGACCCATCGTACCTCCCCTTCTCGTCATTCAGCATGGAAGAATCTGTCCAGCAGGTGAGGTTGAGCGGAGTATTATTCCCGAAGCTGAAGGGGAAGTCTCCGAGCATGTCGGGGAAGCTACGGCAGACCCCGCTTGGCTCCGTATGGATGGTTATATATTCCGGGTATTCCGCAACTTCCCGCGGGCGCGACGACGCTATCGAGAGTAAGCTCGTCACTAGAGAAGTAAAGGGCGGCATGATTCTCAAAACGGAAACCAATATGTTCAAGGTTGGGGCGTCTGCTGCGAGGTCGATACTGCACCATCAAAGGGACGGCGTATTATATAGGATATTCCATGCAAGGTACACCTGGTTGGAATTTTTTCTTGTTTTTTAGAACGGTAATATATTTTGAGATGCTGCTGCATTCAGGCCCCACAAAAGCGGCTGCATTGATTGGATTTAGCGGAGACAATATTGGAAGGATTGCAGATACGAGTTATGACCTTAATCCGATCATCCGAGAATATGCGCAATTTAAGACGTTGCTCCATGCCAGTGGGCGGCGCCATTACTAGCACTGCATCGAGTAAAAAGAAAATCGCCGTTTAATTCTTACTTATCCGACCATAAATCCGAAGCACGCACTATAAAGATTCCACAGACTTCTTTGCCAGCGTACCGAAATATCTCGTGTGTAATGAGACCTGTTGCTCTTTAATTGTTCCCTTTGATCTTGAAAGAAACCGCGTTGTTCTGCGTGAGGACGAGAGCATATACGGGGCAGAGACAGCCCCATAGGTTAAGTGGATGTGTTCGGTGCTCGGTTCCCTATCCTGCCGCTTACTATGATGCGGCCGTCCTCGCTCGGTAGGTGGCCAGCGAAGTGACGGCGATACAAATATGTCGTATATCTTTATGGGTATATGACTTGTTGCTTTCACAGTATCCCAGGGAATAAAAGGGGACCTGTCTGCTTTTAGAACTTTCAGTTGCATCGGCGGGTGGTATATTACGCGCACCACGGTGGGAACGCACTAGATAAACCGCGCGATATCCTAGTAAAGCGTTCCAGCTGTCTCAGTATTCCGGGAATTGGCTCTCCGAGCACTCCCAGCCTCATGAGGTTATAGGGTTTAAATCCGAACGGCAAACAGCGATTGTAAGCTATGGAGAAGTTATCAATATCAGGCTACTTCAGGACCCTTAGCAACCCCCATGGTCTTCCGGGTTACAAATCAGCCGTTTTATATGATATCGAGACATCATCATGCGAAATCGCATGGGAACGGGTAAGTCTGTTCAGATATCTCCCTGACGTATAGTGTCCCATCTGTAACCCTTAGTAGCACCCAGCATCAAGCTGCACGACAACTTCTTTAATGAAGTCACCCGTGGCGCTGGGATTGGTAAGGTCTCTCATGGCTATAACCACTTGCTCTTAAAGCATCAGACGATCAGGACTCGTCCTTGAGTGGTCATGAGATGCGAATACTTCCGTCCGGTGGAGCTTTAAATGTCAGAGAACCACGTAGGTCACACCGGAAGTAATGCGACGAAACAAGAGTATTCGGGCAACGGACCCGTCGGAGCATGGCGAGGTGAGACGTGGCCCGTACCAGGGCGCAGCCTGACCGGATTCCGAAGGGCGTATTGATACATGCGTATCTAGGCTAGAGGATGGTCGTGGTTAAACGTCAGGGACCTTGTTGTTCTCGGAAAGAATGGCGACGGAGAAAGAAGGAAATTGCCGTGACATTAGTGAAATGGAACTAGGATGGGTTGGTGGGCGCAGTGTGCCGTCCGTAGACTGGGTACGAATACGATGAATCCGTGCGCCTCACAAAGCCCGCGCATCTTGCCGCTGAACTTTGTTCATGGATTCAAGAGCAAACATCCCTGTTGGCTAACTCTACCAAGAATTACGACTTGGTCCGAAAACGAGTCCTCGGGAGGTGGGTCATTGTGAACGGCATGTTCGACCAACCAGCGATGATAGAACCCGAGATCGAGTTCGAATTCGGCATGTGGACCTCGCGCTCGTATTCGCATCCGAGTCTTGATATCCCACTACGAGACCACGCCGCGGGGCATATAAGTTACCAGGGCACTCCTTCTCATTTCAACAATAGTATCACGGTAAATCGGTTCTTCCTCACTGCATATCCTCTAAGCTACAACAAGGTTCCCGGAACTCCCCAAAATGGCCCTCCTCCCGCCAGACACCAACTCCGCCTTCGACAGCCTCCTGCACAAAGCAACCGCAGAAAAGGATGGAGGCGTCGGAGCGATTCTAAGAAAGGACCATAGGGCTCAGAAGGCCGCATCGGAAGCGTACTTCCGCCACTGGGATAACAAATCTGCTCAGCAAGAGACCGAGTTGGACAGAGCAGAGCGGGCAGAGGAGTACGCTTCACTTACTCGGCAGTATGTGCCCATCCTCTACCAGATAACTCCCTTTCTCACTATTGACTGCTACTGAATGGATTTCCGTCTAGGTACTACAATCTTGCTACCGACTTTTACGAGTTCGGCTTCGGACAAAGCTTCCACTTCTACCGTCCCGCGCTCGGCGAATCGTTCACCCAGGGCATCATCCGACACGAGCACTACCTAGCGAGCATCATAGGAATAAAGAAGGACATGAAAGTTCTCGATGTCGGCTGCGGTGTGGGCGGTCCAGCGAGGGAGATTGCCAAGTTCACCGGATGCCACGTCACCGGGCTGAATATCAATGAATACCAAGTCCAGAGGGCAGCTCGCTACGCGAAGAAGGTGAAGATGGAGGACCAGCTGGAATATGTTCAAGGCGACTTCATGGTATTCCAACACGCTTCATTGCACGCGCCCTACAATATCCACATTACGGTTCTAACAGGTTGCCCTTAACAGGACCTCCCTTTCCCCGACGCCTCCTTCGACGCAGCCTATGCCATCGAGGCAACGGTTCATGCGCCCAAGCTATCATCCGCCTACGCGGAGATCCTCCGCACCCTGAAGCCAGGCGGAGTCTTTGGCGTGTATGAGTGGGCAATGACGGACGACTACGATAATTCCGACCTCTCACATCGCAAGATCCGCATCGACATCGAGCAGGGCGACGGGATCGCCAACATGGTCAAGGTTTCCGAGGCTATAGCCGCAATGCGAGAGGCGGGATTCGAGATACTACAGCACGAGGACCTCGCGGAGAGACCTGACCCTAGCCCGTGGTACTGGCCCCTCGACAGCGGAAGCTGGGGACATGCACAGACTATCGGAGATCTGTTCTACTGCTTCCGCATGACAAAGCTGGGCAGGCTTCTCACGCACGGATTCTTCTACGCTACGGAGACTGTGGGGCTGGCACCGCCGGGGGCGACCAAGATGTCCGGGAGTTTGTGTACCGCCGCCGACGCGCTGGTGAAGGGCGGGAAGCAAAAGCTCTTTACGCCGATGCTGCTGATGGTTGGGCGAAAGCCGCTGAGCACCGCGACTTGATCGCTTAGGGGCACGAGAAACGCGGTGAATACGACGAGAAGCTTCTTTTCAAAAGAAGAGTGGTAATAGAGAGGGGTTTACAAACTCCATGGATTCTAAGACGTCTTAGCATAGATACATGCAATGGGGAAGTTCATCCTTTTGAGTATTTTCTGGTCAAGGGATGTGTGCGAATGAGAAAGCAAAATGTTCTTTGCATTAAGGCCCATTTAGAGCCATCCAAGAGGTATAAACGCCGCGCCCGAAATAGATTTTCCAGCCCAAGGAATAAAAAGAAATATGAAGGTAGAGCATGAGTGACACCAACGCAAGATCTATGCCGTGTCGTGAAGGGGAGAAAGACTCCCCAAGAGATCAGAGCTAGAGGACTCAGAAGGAACCGGCGCTATTCTTCCTCCTCGCATTCTCCACTGCATTCTTCGTCGCAGTCCGCAAATCGACGTGGAAGAACGGCCAGTTAGCCCCGTACACCGTCCCACCCGTCCGCACCCCCTCGACACTGCCCTCACTCGACTCGACCGGCGTGATCGCGTCGCCCCTAGCCTCTACATCCCCCTTCTCGTTTACCACCGGTGCCTCATTCGCCGCCGCCGCACTCGCCGCCGCAGCAATGTTAAGGGTGACGTTGAGGCTCTGCTCCTCCTCTGGCCCCACGAACCCGAAGCCGTTCGCAACGAGCGCGCGCTTCGTCCACCGGTCCGTGATGTTGGCAAAGTGCCACTCTACAACCTCGGGGTTGGCGTGCCGGGCGAGTTGGTTGCGGGAGTCGACAAGAGCTTGGATAGACGTTGCGTCGACGAAGTTGACGGAAGAGAAGTCGAGGACTATGGCGCGGAGGATTGGGCGCGTGTCGGGCTGGTCAGACTGTTTTCCTCGTCGCGGGCCGGGGTCATTCCACGGTCGGTCCTGCGACATGTTAGTGTTCACGTCGACAAAATGGGTTTAGTAGGATGCGGTGGGACTTACGCCTTTCTTCTCGTACTTATTGGTCTCCGTCTGCCGGGTCCGTTGGTGAACCTCGTAGGACAGAGTATCGAAGTGAAGGGCCGAGTTGATGTAGTTGAACCCACCGACGAATCGGTAGATGAAGACACCGGGGTACGGCTCGTGGATCGGCGCCTCGGGGTTGATGCCGTCGCTGTGGTCGAGGGGGGCAAACGTGTGCCGGACGACCTCGTCCGACGTCAACTTTGCGTCCGCGCCATGTTTGGGTGATCCCTCGATAACACGGACCCGGCCGAGGAACTTGCCGCGCGACCGGGCGATGTGCCAGAGGAGTACAGCAGCGGACAGAGCGACGGTGACGTAGATTCCGTTCTCGATGTTGGTGAAGATAGAGACGAGGACACCAGCAAAAAAGATGATTACCTCTATCGGGGACGTCTTCCAGAACTGATATACGGTCCTTGGCGGTGTGATCAAATCCATGACGGCGTGGATGATGAGGCCCGACAGACTCGACTTGGGGATGTAAAAGAAGACCGCGGTGAGGGCGTACAGCGCGAGCAGGACAATTACCGCCGTGAAGACGCCCGCCAGCGGAGTGCGGACGCCGGCCTTGGCCTTGATGGCAGTTCTCGAGAAGGAACCGGTAGCGGGGTATGCGCCGAGGAATGGACCTAGGATGTTGGTGAAGCCAACTGCGACGAGTTCCTGCGATGGGTCGATGATGTAGTTGTTAATCCGACCGAACGACTTGGAGATGGCGATGTGCTCAATGATGAGGACGATGATCGTCGCCGGCAGGTCGGGCGCAATGGCTGAGAGAGTGACGGTCCGCATCTTGGGAGCACCGGTGTGCCGGAAACCGCTGGGGACATGGCCCAAGATCGCAAACTTGGCGTCGTCGGCGTCGTCGATGCCGCGGTTGGCGAGCCAGCTAATCATGGTGTACAGAAGAATGACGAACACCATGCGGAGGGTCGAGACAAAGAACCAAGTCTTGCGCTGGTTGGGGAACCTCTTTGCCATGACGCTGCAGAAGGCCCGGATAATGTAGAGCATGACGAGGGCGGTTAGACCCATGGCGGCGTCCAGCTTCGTGTCTCCGAGGTTCTTAAGCGTGTCGATGATGACGAGGTACGTTGAGCCGCGGGTGTTTACGCCCTTGATGCCCATCATGGCGGGGACCTGGCCGGCGGCGATACTGATGGCGGCGCCGGTCATGAAGGAGGTGATGGCGACGAGGGGGATGAACTCAACAACGAAGCCGAGACGGGTGAAGCCGATAAACAGCAGGATCGCGCCCGATATTACCGCAAGCGACCGCGCGATCTCCTCTGCTTCAATCTCGGGGTGTTCCTCCTGTACTCGGGTGACGACGTTGCCCACAATCGTGGACATGACAGCGACAGTCTATGGATGGTAACGGATTAGCGTCATGTCTCAGTGACGGGAAAACGAGATGTGCTAGCTTTTGAGTGGGCGAGTGTCTACCTACACCGATGGTGATGTCCTTGGAGGTAGCAAAGGCCCAGTAGAGTATGAACCCGACGAATGAGGTGTACAGGCCGTACTCGACCGGCAGCTTTGCAAGCAGCGCATACGCCATGCCCTGGGGAACGACGACAAACCCCACCGTGATTCCGGCAATTAGATCACCCATGAGCCAAGTGAGGTTATAGTGGTGAATCCACACCAGGAACGGGAATAGAGACGTGATGTAACACTTCACGCCGGACCCAGTCGGGAGGATGCTCTGGATGAACTCCCGCGTGTTCGCGGGCGACTCGAGGTAGGCGTCCGGGGGCAGGTCCCTGACGGGCGCCCCGCTATGGGCGTTGACGTCGATGCCAGCATAACCGGCGAGCTTGCGAGTGAACGACATCGATTCGGCTCGAGTGGGGCGGGCTAAGGAAAGGGAACGAAAGAAGCTAAGGACGAGCGATTAAGGTACGGACGGGGCGACGAGCGCTATAAATCTGATGTGCAGATTAGTCGTCGACTACTTAGCCAAGGGACAAGACGAGGAGTCTGCGCTAGCCCGATTGCAACGGGACTGGGCGGGATAGCGTGATCGGACCGGTGGCCTTTGTGGGTAGGGATGGGGGGGGGGGGGGGGCCGGGGAGGAGCAGCTAGCTAGGTCCGGAGTCAGTACTATCCCTGCTCAGAAGAATATTTTAAGAAGAGGTTGTGGGGGCCCAGCGCGGGGTACGAACGAGGAAAGAATGGGACGCGAACAACGGAAGGGTGGGATGGGAAGCTTGAGCTCCTCGAGGGCCAAGCATCGGGGTCGCACCTCCCACACCCGTCAACAGAGCCCCACGTCCCTTCCCGCGTTGGACATGGAAAGTGGTAGCTCACCAAGATTATGCTTTGTTTTGAGCCAGAGGGAACATCAGACAGGACCCAGGCACACGCAAATTGTAGGGTGAAAGAGCTAATATCCTGTCTGCGCTCACTCTAGCGGCTATCGCGCGAGCTCCTCCTCGCCGAGGCGCGGAATTACGACGGAACCCCGGTTGATGAAGAGTAATCATAGAACCTAATACGGGGCCCTCTTATCAAGCTCGTGCCTCTGGCCGCAGCTAAGCTCTCCTGCAGGTAAGTAGTACTCTGTACGAGATATACTGCGAGAGTGACATCCCGGGTGCCGCGCGTAAGTGGAATATGACCGAGCTCGAACGCGGGTTGCAGGAGCTCTGCCCAGGAACTGCTGGGGAATATCTCTTGAGTACCGGAGTTATAGCCAGGGGAGATAGGGTGGTACAAGTGCAGGTCAAGGTACCGCCTCTGTCGTGGTACTCGACGGCGTTGTACCACAGATCATCGTCATGCAGACCCCCGCACGCCTGCTCAAGGCTGGGTACCCGCAGGGGAGAGGTTCGAGCACATGCACGGGGAAAAACGGGATCACTCGTAAATCTGCCCGAAGGTCTTACCATGCCGTGTTGTTGATGGCGGAGAGGGGGTACAGCGTGATAGCGCCAACTCCGGCACCCACGAGCGACGAACCCAATGTCTTTTGACCTTGGAAAGTATGATCGGAACCTGCTCTGAGACTGGAAAGTGGCGCTATGATAAAACGAAAGGTGGGAGAAGGTATGCCGGCAGCATCTGACACGGTGACGACGGCCAAGAGACGAGCCCGCCATCCCTGTCCCACCTCGACGGCTGTGGCGACAGGGATCTCCTGTCACCCATTGCTGCGCCCGTGTGGGGTATTCGGGGACTCTCGCCCTGAGCCGCCGCCGAATTGAGTCGCTCTGAGCAGGGGTCCAGAGTCCGATAGGCAGTCTGACGATCACGCCATCGCAAGCAGACTGAAGAGTACTCCCACCGAGGCCTTGAAAAGCGGAGACGGGCGAGAAAAACGTGGGTTGGGGGGAGGGGCTAGGACCAGGGTAGCTTATTCGCTGCGCTTTCTAGGCGCGGATGTCGCCAGTCGTGTCGACCATCACGCAATCCCCCTTTCCTAATCGGGTGTTCCGGGCCGTTTTAGACTTCGCGCCCGACCGCCGCGTTTGAAGCTTTTCCTCGGGCTTTTTAGGTCGCGCCTATAGCGCCAGAACCCAACCTCGTGCAATCTTGCACGATCTGTCCCCCCAATAGTGGGCCGCGGAAAGGATCCAGGGAAGCTGCACTTGGCACGAGGCTAAGATTGCTTATTTCGCCCATCCCTTCGGCCGCCTGGCTTGGTATCGACATGATTGGTTTTCAACCCCGGCTTCGAGGCCAGCGGTTGGACCGCGTGGGTCACAAGAGCACAACTCGGCGGAGCTGAGATCCTCCGAGGTGCACAAGGTGGGCACGGCGCGGCTGGGTGAGAAGGATCCTTGTCATGTGGCAAGTAATGGGACGAAACAATCTGTGGCTTGTATGGATCTGCCACAATACCCAATAGATGGAAGGGGTCAAGGTTTGACGTCGTGGCACTTCCCGGTATCCCCAATCACCGCGGACAGTTCACAAGCAGAATATCGGGCGTCGATCATCGAAGCATGTCGTCTTGTGGGCCGGAAAAGACTCAGCTCACCTCATGTCGAGAAACCCCCCTGCGCTACAGAAGGATCCTGCTCGTTCCCCCGTAGCGTTACCGCCGACTCAGCACGAGAGGCACACCATGTGTGGATTCGAAATACATCTCATGTTTGACCTGCGCCTGACCTGGCGTACATTTTTATATCGCCTTAGGTCTCCGCTGTTACTGCCAGAAGCTACATCGAATCGTGCAGGAGGAATACCGCGTCACGGCCTCCTGCTGATATAGCGAGTCCCGCACCCAGGGCCCCGGGTCAGCGTCCGCTTTTGGATATTAACAGCGTTACCCAAGTGCTCGGGATTAGATTGTCAAAGAAGTACGACAGACAGCCTGCTACGTAAACTCAACGTCCTTCATAAGCTTACCGTGTTCCCCGTGGCCTAAGCTCGGCAAGCGTGCTATCACACTCCCGCTCATCGGTTTTCTTTGTTATTGCCTGCCTACTGAATCTCATACTCCGAGGCACCCACTGTTACGCGACATTGTACAACTTTGGCCCAAGCTTCGTAGGATACGTGATGATGCTACCAGTTCATAAATGGCCAGTCCCCAGGCTTGACGGGTGACGTGATCGACGACCATGGAGGCTAAACGGGTGCGGCTCGTTTGGGTAGATGAACGTACTGTATGGTAACTGGTTTTTTGCATCAGAGGACCATACCATTGGGACAATGCAGGTGGAATTGATCCTTTCACCTATCCCCCCACCCCAAAGTACCAGAGAACATCACCGGCTTCGTCCCATGTTTGACCCCCGACATCCCACACCTGTATATCGCCATACGATATTATTACGCTACCGTTATGCAGTCTCCACTCCTCCTCCTCCCTCCTCTTTCTACAGCTCATCACGGGAATAACCCCATCTTCAGCTCCTTCGTTCAGTCCTTACCCGCGCAGTCGATGTGTAACGAGACAGCATCACGCATCAGATGGTTTGTCCGTCTCGCGCCCGGCGCCACCTTCTTGTTTCCCCAGATATCCCGGCTTCAGTCCTTGTTTTGACGGATAGTTACGTGGCTCCTTACTCAGACCAGGCCTGGGTTCATCTTCCTGCAGAGGTCCAGCAGTTTTCCGGTGAATTGACCTCTCGCCAGGGAGCATCTTTCTTAGTCCAAGTAGTATGTGGGTGCTAGATACAACAGACCACCCCGAAACGTACTTCCTTGGCCCCGCCGGTGAGTTGAAAAAATGCCAGCCTTCACATTTCTTGTGGGGATATGAATGACCGGGGGCCACTGCGGGTGCCATTAGCCCGTATCACCTCGCCCACCTGGTCACTTACAGAACGTCCAGCTCGTTGTGACATGGGCTACAGCCGTACCGTGCCGCCATGACATCTGACTCATTTAACAAGGGTTGAAATCGAGAGTGGGGGGGTCCGCCTTTACACAGCTAACCCCCACGGTCTTGACAACCTCTTTTGATAGATTCCCGCGTCGTCAACGTGGCTTTAGATTGCGTGCGCTATCGGATGGTCAAATTGATTCGAGCGGATAGCCTTCCAAATTTCAGAGATGTTGTCACTCGGCATCGAATAGGATGGCAAGGAATACGTCCAGGAAAGTATAGGCAAGTGACTGCGGATGCCTGCATTGAGTATCGGCGGCCTCCGTTGACCTGAACGGTGGACAGCAAGGGTGTGGGCCAGGCACTCCTCTGCATGATGGAGTAAGTTCCGGAAGCCACCAGCTCAGCCCCCTTGACTGTGCAAAACAAACGGCAATCGCAGATTCCAAATGATACATTGATCGCCTCCGACAGAAGACCCTTCCGCGTCTTACCCTCGTCGTCCTACGATGAGTGCACGTCGACCAGTATCACTGAGCTCCCGTTAAGAATCGACGCCCCGAGCGACCGTATATGCAACAGTCGAGTACCGTAGCCCAAACGTCCCAGTTGTCCTAGGCATCTTACTCAGAGTAGCCACAGAAGCGGTCGGTGCTACCAGGCAAGACATCGTAAGACGCCGCGAGGTCAGGCTACGACAATGCCAATTCCTTGCCTCCAGGCTGGCCTACACACGCCATCGGAGAGATTTTGGCAAACAGGGTGCCCCTGACAACGACAAAGGGCAACTAGCTATTCCCAGTTTCCTCAGATTTAGGGCTGGATTGAGCAGCTACGATCTGTAGGATCGCGAAGCCCCGTCCTAGGCCCCAGGAGACGCATATTGCCATCGCAGGCATGTCCTACGGATCATCGATATGAAGGTGTATTCTTCATTGAACCCTCTCAACCTCAAAGGATCCCGCTGCTTCCTGATTTGTAATTTACAAGCGGGTCCTACAATCTCGTTATATTCTCAAGTTCGCACCGCGATGGGAGAGGCTGCTTCCACTCAGTAGTCACTGTCCACATTTGCTCCTCCATCATTGCTCACCGTTGACTGCCACCGGCAGCACATCCTCAATACCCACACTGAACTAACACTCGAGCTCCTCAATGGTACTTAGCGTTACTGTAATTATGTTATCTCAAGATTAGATGCGTCAAGCACATCTGTAGGGCGGAGCCAAGGTGGCTCTCCATCGCCCCTTGTCGGCCAGAGCCTGTAGGATGGAAGTAGGCACGGGATGTCATGCTAAGCCAGGCGAGCTTGAGATCTGCATAATTTATATTGGAAAGGAGAAAGAGCTTTCCAGATGTACCCATGTAAGAAATAAACACGATCGCCGAAGGGGTATCAGGAGTACGCAACCAAGGACCGGAAAAGACATCGTAAAGACGCTCATATCAGCGGATCAGATACTCTTCCAGCTCCCTCTTCCCTTCTTTCCACTCGTTGACAGCCTGGCCATACATATATCCATCAACATAAATATCTCCCACAAATCGGTACTCTCCCCGGCTTTCAGGCCGAAGCACAACCGGCGAGTGGCACCCAAGCGGAACGACGACGATGTCGCCCGGTGCCATAAACCCTGTCCCCATTCCGACGAAGCTCTCGTTCTGTGTGACGAAGATACACCGCCCCGTCATCCCCGCTCCGCACGTATCCTCGACAATCTGCTTCTGAGCCGCGAGGGAAATCTCTTGTGTGGAGGTCGCGTAGGAAGTGAGCTCCTTGTCAAGAGGGAGATACGGAAGCCTCTCGCGCATCATGGCCGCAAAGGCCTGGTAGCACACGCGCGACCACTTACGCGGGTCCTTATGCTGCGGCGGTATCTGGCCCAGGCATAGCGTTCTGCAGAGCGCCTCCCGGAGTGCGGAGTGATGTTCTTTATCCTTTGGCTCGCCGTCGCCTATAAGGAGGGCGCGCCAGTGCATAAAGGCCATGAGGTAGTCATCCTCAGAGCAGAGCGTGCCCACGGCTACGCCGCGGGTCTTGATGACGTCGATAAATATGGCGGATATGGAGAGCTTTGACCTGCGGTCTCTGAAAGACCATTTTGCTTTGCTGGATCCGGAGGCCTTGAAGTCGTGGTTTGAGGATAGGGACACCGTTTGAGGGATGCGTGACCAGTCGGGGGTCCAGGTCGGTAGGTTAGAGGTGCTGCTGTGAGGCGGGAAGTGGATGGATTCGCAGATGACGTCGAGGCGCTCGGTGGTAGTGAGGAGGTAGTCGACCACATTGACGTATACGTCCCGGAGGCTGAGGCTGTAGTCCGGCTTGAAGTTATCCCGTACTTCGTCAGGCAAAAGTGAGAGGATACCAAATACTTTATCGTGTGGCACCGACGCGTGTCTGCTTCTGCATGAACGAAGGATATTGAGTAGCGACGTGTCTTCTGAGGACAAGAGAGGCGTCAAGTCGGGAAAACTGCCTGGGCCATGTTGGATCAGAACCTCAGCGTAGGGACGGCGACTTCGGGTAAGTGACTGGGGTGCGCTGTCAAGAGTCGCGGGTGGAAACTGAGCTACAATATCATCCTGGTGCCGAAGGAAGACTTTGCTGGCGGTCTTGTAAACGCTGAACGGAAGGCGTGTCGAACCGCAGTAAACGTCAACGGTCTTTGCGTTGCAGACCTCCTGCACGATCCATAACCGGCTCCAGTAGTCCCTTTCGAAGAGGCGCACCACAGCTTCGAACTCTCGCCGGCGGGCCTTGGACGAGATGAGCTCTTTGATGTACGCCGGGGAATCGCCGCGGTGTGCAACGTGGCTGAGTAAACGCATCGCGAGACCACTCGCCTCGCCTTCCGGGCCGAGCCATACCGCCACAGACTGCGCCTTGGCATAGACATCCTTCATATGTTGGACCTGCTGTATTCTTTCCTCCCCATTGTCTTGATTAATAGAAAGAGCGTCCGCCCAGACCAGTACGGCACCCGATTTCTTCCGAAGCGTTTTCAAGGCACCGCATAAGCTCGATGTGATAGTCATACTAGTTCCGTCGACCTGGACAGTCTGGGTGTCACTCGTATCGCCCCACGCGTATGATATCGCGACATACTTTGGCGGCTTGGCGAGTGATGCGTGGACTAGTTCGCATCTTAGAGACGACATCCGCTCCGGTAGTATCCGGACCAGCCTGATTTCCGCGTCGCCAATGTCCTGGTACTGAGGTGACTTGGCAGCCGTGAAGTGCCCAGGCCGTGACACAGGAACGGGTTCGAAGCCCGCAACGGTACTCTCGGGCGCCTCGCTCTCGGCCACTCGGCTCGGATACGCCGGCCTCATCACATCGGGGAACATCGGTGCCGTGTATCCCGGCCTGGGTGGGTCCTTGGCTCCGTAAGGCGGGGCAAACGGCGGTCTGTCCCGGGGATACGGCTCGGGGAGCCAATCGGGCGGCGCGGAGTACATGGAGCTGCTGTGCGCGACGGAGGCGGACCGTATGCGGACCTTGGGTGGCTCGAACCACCCGTGTCCGGGTTTTGGAGTCGGGTGTGAGCCCGTGTGTGACGGCTGGGGAAAGGACGGTGGGCCGTAAGCTGGGGCGGGAGTCATGGCCTTGGTGGAGGGGATGGCAGGATTATGCGGTCGGAAGGGAAGCTGTCGAGGGTATGGCGGCTCCTCGTCGGAGGGGTGGACGGAGTGCTGCGGCCGGAAAGGGTTGCCGGGGTCGGCGGAGCCGTCGCCGGCCCAGTTGTACGGCGCCATCCCGGGCGTCGCGTCCGTCGGGAGGAAAGGGTCAAGCCAGACCGGAAGGACGCAGATCGTGCAGCAGCTAGGCACACCGGTCGGGATTTCTATATTTTATGACGGACTGTGGCATTCCGTGGCATTCCGGGCCAGCCTCGCCGGCATGTAGGGCAGCAATGGACGAACGTTGAGGCACCAACGGCAGCACGATCTGCATCAGGGAGCCCAATAGGCGCACAGCCCTGTACACGGACGCCCGGTTTAATTAGTCAGCAATATCCCTTTCAGCCCTTCCCAAAGTGCCCTCAAGGCCCTATAATCATAACTATTTTATAGGCTATCTTGACCATGTGAGATATAGCATTAAACACCCCTTCTATAGCCTTCTATATTACATTTACTACAAGTAGGCAATTTCTTCTCTAGAGGCTCATCAATAGTATTAAAGGCTCTCGATATTAAGGCGCGTTACGGTTTATTCAACGAATAGGGACAATAATATAAACGGTTTAATCCTTAGTGTTACAAGTCCACTTTCCCCCAAGGCGTGGCGACTGGTAATGGATTGTACGGAGCGTTCCCGGAACCTCAAGAGCCAAGGGCCTGTTGTGGAACAAGCGAGGTCGCTACGGAATAGGACCGATAGGATGTGCTGGTAGTCGTAATCCGAGACTATGAGTCTCGAGCGATGGTTCCGTATGCTGAAAGACTGTAAGTCTCGATGGCTTCAGAGAATATCCCTGATCAAGAAGTAAAGATGATGTCTGATCTGCTCATTGATCTGACTACTGGAGAGTAAAGGAAAAGAGACTATCTGGATATACAAGCAATACCGACAAAGAATCCGTTATAGATCTAGGATAGTGCTACACTAGCCATAGGCTAGGGCGAGATACACGTCTTCTATACTCTAGACCTACTATCTATCTCGTTACGCTATAATTGTGACGGCCTGGGCCGGAGCGCCCATTTACGGAAGCCTGCAGGGCGGGCGCACGCGGCAGAATGACAAAGACGTGCAGATACATCTAGCTAGTTAGCGTTAGATCATTAGATCGTGACGATCTAACGATCCAAGGGGATCTAGGGATCGTAGCGATCCTACGATCTAGGCCACAAAGGGATCGCGGCTAGACCCCGTTCGCGAGTTCCTCCTCCACACGGCAGATATCCCACTCGTTCTGCTCAAGTTTTTCCAAAATCCCAAGGCCACCCTCGCTGCATACGACCCTATTACCGTCAGCTGCATTTCAATACCCGTCGAGCCCCTCGAGACGCTTCGCGAGCGCATCGTCATGGCGATCCCCAACAGCCCGGGCCCGAATGAGGAGGAGGAAGTGGATAAAGAACAGATAAGCCCGACCTCGAGCTCACCGCTGGCAGATTCGTAATTGACTAGCGACCAACCTCCTCACCTTGGTGCCGCCATTCGGAAAGAACGGATTGATACCCTGAGAGTGGGGTGGGCCTGTATGATGGATTGTGTGGCGATCGCAACGATTTGACGAGAATAGGATTCATTGAGATTTTGGGACTAAGCTGTTCCCCGTTTGTATTCTTAGATATGTACTATTAGCACGACCATCCGCGATAGAGAAAGGATGGTACTGATCTGTCCTCTGCTGGATGGATCCGAGATGATTTATGGTTAATGATGGACGAATTACGATGCAAATGAGACTACGTTTACGAAGTTCCGCTCCAGCTCCATGACAATTTGTGCGAATCCCAGTGTTTGAGGCATGACATAGATGCTAGACAGAAGCTCACGCCCACCGAATCAGACAGTCCATTGGTGGGAAATTCCCATCAGCTCCTGGCTCGCAGGATCCAAGTGTCGTTCACATTGCATCGTCCTCGGCGTCGTGAAGCGTACCCCGCACCTTCCCCATCCTTACCCCGCACTAGCGCCGGGTAAAGACAAGACTCGTTCATCCGGGCCACTCAGAGTGACATCCGACGTCCACGACATCATCCTCTCCTGGGGTGCCTCTTCAGCGTGTTTTTGCGGCCCTACCCCACGCTAAGATGTGATCCCGGAGCGGGGTCCGCACGTCGACGTCGTATATAAACCATGCCCCGGGCCATTCTACCGACCGCTCGGATCATTGAGCCAAACCCTCGGAATTGCCCAGATCGCTGAAAATCATGCCGCGAGTAAGGAACCCGATCATCCCCGGCTTCCACGCCGACCCTTCCATCCTCCGGGTGGGCGAGGACTACTACATCGCCGTTTCCACCTTCGAGTGGTACCCGGGCGTGCAGATTTACCACTCGCGGGACCTCGCCAACTGGGACCTCGTCAAGCGGCCCCTCGACCGCAAGAGCCTTCTAGACATGCGCGGGGACCCCGACAGCTGCGGAGTCTGGGCGCCCTGCCTCACCCACGACGGCGAGCGCTTCTGGCTCGTCTACACGGACGTGAAGCGCAAGGACGGGTCCTTCAAGGACACCCACAACTACATCACCAGCGCGCTGGCCATCGAGGGGCCGTGGGCCGACCCCTTCTATATCAACTCATCGGGCTTTGACCCGTCGCTGTTCCACGACGACGACGGTAGGAAGTGGTTTGTCAACATGACGTGGGACCACCGCCGGAGGCCACGCTTGTTTGCTGGCATTGTGCTACAAGAGTTCGACCCCGTCGCGGGAAAGCTTATCGGCCCGAGGAAGAACATCTTCAAGGGGACCGAGATTGACCTCGTCGAGGCGCCGCACCTGTACAAGCGGAACGGATGGTACTACCTCCTCACGGCAGAGGGAGGCACAGGATACGATCACGCAGCGACCCTCGCGCGGTCGCGCGACATCTGGGGCCCTTACGAAGTTCACCCGCAGAACCCGATCCTCAGCTCCAAGGATGCGCCTTTCGCAGCCCTTCAGCGCGCCGCCCACGGTGACTGGGTCGAGACGCCCGAGGGCAAGGTCTACTTCGTGCATCTGGCCGGCCGGCCCATCGGGCAGAAGCGGCGCTGCATCCTGGGCCGCGAGACTGGGATCCAGGAGGCGTACTGGGGCGACGACGACTGGCTATACATCAAGGACGGGCCGGTCCCATCCCTCTACGTCGACCTTCCGGGCGAGCGCGACGAGGCGGCGTACTGGGCCGAGCAGACCTACACCTTCCAGGACGGGCTACACAAGGACTTCCAGTGGCTTCGGACGCCCGAGACGGAGCGCATCTTCCGGACTGGCGAAGACGGGAAGCTCACGCTTATTGGGCGGGAGGCCATCGGCTCGTGGTTCGAGCAGGCGCTCGTCGCGCGGCGGCTGCAGCACTTCTCCATCGACGCCGAGACGACGGTGGACTTTAGGCCCGAGGACGAGCGGCAGTTTGCGGGGCTGACGGCGTACTACTGCCGCTTCAACTTCTTCTACCTGACCGTCACGGCCGACTCCGATGGCCAGCGCGAGCTACTCATCATGTCCTCCGAGGCGTCCTACCCTGAGAGCAAGCTCGAGACCCCCTCGCCGGAGCCGGTGCGGATCCCGAACGAGGGCAAGGTGAAGCTCCGTCTAACGATCCGGGGCGAGGAGTTGCAGTTCTACTACGCGCTCGAGGGGGAGGATCTCAAGAAGATTGGCCCCGTGTTTGATGCGTCGATCATCTCGGATGAGTGTGGCGGGCACCAGGCGCACGGGAGCTTCACGGGAGCGTTTGTGGGTGTCGCGTGCTCGGATCTGAACGGGACGGCCATGGAGGCCAAGTTTGACAACTTTGTCTACCGGCCCGAGAAGCACTTTACCGACCGGTACGAGATTTGAAGGGGGCGTCTAGACCTTAAGAGGATAAATAATTATACCTGTTGTAACCCTGCCATTTTCTCAATGTTCTCCTGCTGAGCTGCTCGGCTTTGTCGTGATAAATCCTTTAGCCGCTCCACACGGGGTCTTCGCGCATCATTACTTCCGGGTTTCTGATCCCTCGGCCGTGGTCCCCGTCTTGCCCCACTGTAAAGATCTTGTAGGGCCATGACCGTCCGAAACCGAGAAGCCCCGTCCGGCTTGTCACGACTCCCGCAAGATGCATATGGCAGTCCCATAACATATACTAAAACGAAAAAAGCCGCAGATATTCCCAGGGGTCTGGATTTGACATGTGCCGCCTTATGGCCGATGGATGGTCATGCAAAGCTCGAGGATTTTCCGCAGCGGCCTTGGGCGTTAGATTCACGGAGGGGCTTCGCGGACAAAAGCCGTGCATGGGCGCGAACTTTGCTGTGGCAATTAGAAAGCTTAGGGTATGAAGTATGGACTATGCAAGTTGCGACCCGACACAAATCAATCGAACTCGAACTCCCTAAGTTCATGTTTATAGCCCCAGAGCCACCCACGCCGCGGCACCCGTCGCAGCCACGAGCCACGCGGGCGAGAGGGCGGACCCCGCGTTATCATCGTCGTCGTCGTCGCTCGAGGTCGAGTTGTTGGTTGAGTTGTCGGCGCTGGCCACCTCTTCGCACATGACGAAGCCGTTGCGCTCCTCGGCGCCTGTATGGGTCATGGCGCCGACGTAGGCGCACTCGCCGTCGAGGTCCGGGTTGAAGACGACGCGGTCGGCACCGGGGGACTCTGAGCCGGGTATTAGATACCTCTGTCTTGCCACAAGGGGAACCAAGCCGGGGGTTGGGCTGTGGTGTAGACTCACTCTTCTTGTAGTGGCCACTGCGCACGAGCGGGAACTCCTGGTACGGCCCCGGCGCGTTGAATGTCAGGTCCTCGCGGTTGTTGAACCTGTGCGGGTACCGCCCGCTCCCGACCTGCCTGTCCTGCTCGTAGAGCTTGCAGCCCTCGGCGACGGCCAGCAGGATCTGGGTCTGCGGGTACCGCGTGTTCCCGCAGGTGACGCTCGTGACGTTGGACACGCCAGCGGGGGTGTCGGCGGCGGCGGCGGCGCCCGCCAGGGACGCGACGAGGAGGGTCTTGAGGTTCATGGTGGCGGTTCTCGGCGACGGAGGAAGTTGATGCGGAGGCGAGGAGGCCGAGGCGGCGAGCTGGGATCGGGCGAACCGGTCCCTTTTGGCAATGGCTAAATATTTTTCGGCCCGAGTCGAAAGGCAGGCGGGGCTTGCCGGATTCGCCAAGACGGCTCGCCTTACGCGGCCGCGCTACGTGTCAATGGTTTGAGCCCATCGCCAAGATCGACGGCCGCTAAGATGACGCCGCAATCTTAGCAGATGAGTGTTGCTCCACAGGCCCCTTCCCAATTTGGCGGGGTCTGTCAGCCCTGAAAGGCAGCAGCGCGTCACGTGAGGCCCGCCTACCCCTGTCCGGCTTAGCCGCCCCTGCGATGACGTCGGTGAATTTTCGGCCGGCGGGCGCCACGCTTTAACCTCGATTCATCCCGCGACCTGCCAAGCAGCTTTTCACGCTTAGTCCCCATATCTTATTCGTCCCATTCATCTTTTAGTGTGCATAATGAGCGCTGAAGGGGCCGTTGCAGTTCTCGATGCCGTGGCCAAGGGCGACGAGAAACCCTTATCCCAGCATGTCGAGGTCTTTTCCAACCACGTCACGAGTCAGCCCGACGACCTCGAGGATGTTCTCTGGGACAGCTGGACACATCTGTTCGACATTGTGAAGCGGACATCGCCTGACGACCAGGAAGGGCTAGTCGATTTCCTTGTCGCCTTAAAGAATTATGAGGTGAAGGACGCGCAGGGTGAGAAGAAGGTCTATGAGGTGGGCGATGGGAAGCTGTGGTCGGACCTGCCTGTCCTTGGCTGGGTCGCGAGAGATGAGTGGAATTTTGGTAAGGATGCCCACGCCATTATACAATCCATAAATTTCAAGAACACCTGTCCCTTCATGAAGAGGCTCTCAACTGACGCAGCATAGACGTCCGCGAACCAAACATGTCGCAAGAGACCCTCACCCAGTGCGTCAACAAGACTGCCTTCCTCGCCCGTCTAACCTCCCGCTCCACCCGCGGTGACCCCCTCGACTTCTCCCTCTACGCCCTCTGGGCCTTCCGTGAGGCCTTTGAGGAGGAGTGTCCCGCCGGCCACAACCTCGAGCCCGCCATCCGCAATGCCGCCCTGTGGATCAACTACGCCGGCAAGGAGCTCGGCACCCTCGCCGTCCAGAACCGTGACTTCTCGGGGAGGATGGCGAGCCCGGGGAAGAAGTTTGCCGACAAGGAGTGGAAGGGGTTCAATGGGGAGAGGTGGGGGGTCTGGAGGGCGGGGTTCGAAGAGGCGGGGTCTAATGCCGAGGCGGAGGAGACGGCGGCGTGAAGGGTAATTTGGGCTCAATAGACTCGGGAATAGATGGATAAACATAGTTAACTCATCCAAACCACTTTCGGCACCACGGTCTGCCTTTTGAATCTCGTGTAACCCCCACAAACAACGCTAAAAATGAGTACATTCAATTTGGATTGCGTACTCCACGGACTCGATTTTGTCGCCCCACCTCCCTCGCGTGTAATTACGCACTTCTAAGCATCTCTCTTTGAAGTAGCCTTCAGTCACTCTTCGTCCTCTGGGTGTCATTCTCAATTACTTCCTCGTCACTCTCTAAGCCACTCATCATCCTCTTCCACTCTCGAGCACCACTGTGGTCAATCTGGGCCTCCGTTGCAAAAAGAAAAAAAAAATCCCGCCGCGGGGGCTAGTGAAGAGGCCGGTGGAGTCGGGGAGCGGGCACCCTCTGTCCATACACAACGCGTGAAAGCGCAATGTGGCCGTTTTTTGACTTCACAATTTCGTGGAACAGCTCGTTCGTGCCATACGGGCTGATTACCATAAGTGCGAGCCATGGTTAGGTTCGCTATCTGGGTTCGAGAGGACCCATCAGACCGCCCGGAGAAAGAAGTTCAGGTTCCCCAGTGCTCTCTTACCAGTCCGAGAAAAGTCACCCGCTAGAAAAAAAAGCGTTCATCAAATTGAATAGAGCTCTCGTGATGCGGATGTTAGTAGCCGCACTCTTATAACGTATAAAGGGGAGGGCGAGCTGGTATACCCGCGACTTGGCGTTGATGACACCATAGGCGATGTATTAGCGGACGTCGGGGTGGGTAGAATGGGTGGCAGGTTCTGCTGGCCGCGGTCTTTCTTTTATCACCTCTATCCCGAAGTCTATCCCAACAGTGATATCTTTCCCCACGTTTCCGCCAACATCCATTCTTGTTCGTCGAGCAGAACGTTAGATTTATGATTCACAGCCGCTGTCGTGGAGGCGTATGCTAGCAAAGAGAGGCTGTCGAGGCAGTCTAGTATCAATAAAGCTCCCTGTCAAACATGAGGTATTCAGGCCTTTAACATGTACAATTAGAAGGTCGGCAGTTCCACAGGCGTTGACTGAAGCTGTGGCGTTGGGCGCATGACACACATACATAGCCTGGGTTAGCCGCCTTCGCAGGCCATTGGTCGATACCACGGCCGCTAATGCTTGTCAGCAAGCGCCCCTTCTAAGCCCTATACTACTTGTACAGCCTCCTACCTCTGACGATGCCACTAATTTCGCGCCCCCTCCCTCTCTCGACGTTGTCGCTCGGCTTCAGTCTGCGTCTCTACGTCCGTCGCCATCAACCATACCCCACAGGACACTAACCAGAGACGTAACTCCTCCCGCCACGATGGAGCAATTCCGGCGACTATTCTACGGGAAACCGACATTCGACTGCAACTACTGCCATGACCTTTACAATGGAGGAGTTCGGATTCCCGCTGCGGAGCTCACCAGGGGCTCTCTCGCCGGCTGTCCTGCCTGTCAACTGCTCTACCATTCGGCGAGCGCCTCAGATCTCCGCGATTCGAGAATCGAGCTAGTTGACGCCCGATTCTTCGGTGATTCAGTCATCCAGTTTACTTTTGACCCAAAGTCCGACGCCATGTCCCGGAAGCTATGCTCTGATGAGGGTATATGATTGTTGTTTCATCCAAACAATAGACGGAACGTGCTTTTTTCGCTGACCTCTACTGAACTAGGCTTTGGCAAAGGAGGCTGGTTCGCCGGTAATCGAGGCATCTCTTCCCCCACGTATTCGCCTGTGGAGCGATGCGTGGAATTGTTCGGCACAGAAGGTCAGGCATACACACCTCTAGCCACTTTGACGTTGGGAACAATCTGGCTAACCCTTCTCACAGGTACGACTCCATTTTGGCCACACATCCGCACGGCGAGGCATGTGGCAGGCACGGCAGACGCTCCTGAATGTCTGGAACTCATCAAGTCCTGGGTGGCGGAATGCGACAAGAGCCACCGCCGCTGCAAGGACACCCGGTCCAAACCCCTCCCCGACCGAGTGATCCTCGTCAACTCCCCTGGAGATGACCCGCGCCTCATCGAATCCCCGCCAGGCTCCCAGGAAGGATACATTGCCCTGAGCCATCGCTGGGGCGGCAACGTCCCTCTGCAACTGGAAAAGGACAAGCTCGAGGACTTTAAGAAATGCATCCCATTTTCTACTATCCCTCGAACGTTCCAACACGCCATCGAGATATGCCGCACGTTGCGAGTAAAATACATCTGGATCGACTCACTTTGCATCATCCAAGACTCAAAGGAAGACTGGGATGTCCAAGGGTCCAAAATGGACCAGGTATACGCCAATTGCCTACTTGCTATCTCGGCGGATTCGGCGGTTAACGGCGAAGCTGGGTTCCTTGATACGGCCCAAAGGAAAAGTTTGTTAGAGAAAACACGGAGGCTGCCATACCGTGGTCCGGCTGGCGAGACTGGAGAAGTATTCGTGAGGCCATCTCGCACATTTGGCAGCTCTGGTGGATTCGGACGGCATTACGACAGCGGTGACAGAAAGCTCCCCCACGATCTCGTAGAGCAGGGAAGTTATCTCCTGAGACGCGGCTGGGTGTTGCAAGAGACATTCTTACCCGGCCGAATCATCCACTTCCTCCCGGACGAAGTCACCTGGAGATGTCCCTCAGCATCCCGGTGCGAATGCCAGTTACAATCGCACGAAGGCGTCGTTCATAATCCACTCGACTTGGAAAACCCACGGGAAATCAGTATCAAGGAGCTCAAGGGATTTTGGAAGGAAATTGTGGAGCAGTACACCCGACGGAGCCTGACTTTCTATACGGATCGACTGGCGGCTATTGCTGGTGTGGCTAGTGCCGCTCACTCGACGAAGCCGAGCGTCAACTACTATGCCGGGCTCTGGTCTGACGATTTGCCGGCTACACTCCTCTGGACAGTGGACCGACCTGTTCAGCTCTCTGGGCAGCATCCTAGCAACCGGGTAACGCCACCCGTCGCCCCGACCTGGTCTTGGGCCAGCGTCACGGGCTGCGTCCTTTTCTTGTTTTGGAAGCGGAACTTTGACCGTGGCGCCTGGGCGCGCACGACCCCCAATCTGACCAATGTCCGTATTGAAGCTGAGTTGCAGGGGCGCAACAAGTACGGGAGCGTCAAGAACGTCAGATTGATGGCGGAAGGTTATATTTGCAACGTTCAAATGTGGTTGACAAGCGGGTCTGACTGGCACTTTCCCTTCAGGATGGAGGCTACGAGCAATGACGGGACTCCGAGAAAGTCACATGGCCTATTCTACCCGGATACCGATGAGTTCCTCGCCGTATTAAGGAGTAAGCGCACGGAAGGCATGCCCATGATAGCAGTCCCTGTGTATGAGTCGCGAATGTTCCTCGCATTGAAAAGGGTTAAACAGGATGAGTCTATATTTGAGAGGGTAGGTGTCTTGTACTGTGAGAAGCATGATGCTATCAATCTTGCGAGTTGGGGACGGAAAGAGTCGTTGACGATTATATGAGATACGGTAGCGCACGCTATATAGCTCTATCTGACACATCTAGTCGTCAAATGAGCCATGTAGGAAAGGGGCTCTCAGGGAGTAAGGAGCCGCTAGATGTCACTTATGCCAGCGTTAACGTGACAACAAGGTGCTCGTTGCGGAGATCAAAAGTGGGTAGGCCTACCTCCGTCACGTCACAAGCCGAAGAAATGACTACAGTATGTATCACAAGCGAGGCTAGAGTACTCGGGCCGAGCCGCTTGATTGACTTTAGTCGCGGCACTTGCCCAACACTTCATACATGACAACGGCAGATGAGAATCAGATCCAAGTGTATATCGCATCTTTTTCACCACAATGAAATTATGAACTTTACAGAGTACTGACGAACCTATGGTTCTTGCCGTATCTTGAATATGCGTCGTCAATCAGGAACTTATATCTGCACAAGCTGCGGCCCGCGTGACCAACTACGGGGGATGAGACTCATTTCAAGTCAACTATCCCGAATCTAGTTGGCTCCCCTAGAGTAGGCTCTGTCGATATATTTAGTTTCGCGCCTGATTGCTAAGCGTCGGTCGCCATGATGGACGATCAAGCTGCGGAGGTTTGTCTGGAGATTGCCACGTATCTGCGTCTCATTATGGGACTTTTAGACCTATAGCAACATACTGTTCTATTTTTGAGCAGTGTGATCGAAATTGCTGCTGCCGATCAATGGAGCACATTTCCGACACGGTGGAGTATGATGTGGTCCTGGCTCCTTTTTTCCACGATCCTTCGAAAGTCGACGGAGCTACCAAGTCGGAGGGAGCCATCGGAACAGTCGGCCCCGCTTCTCCAACTATTCCCGGTAACCCAACGTCGATCCGTGATTCTGTCATCCTAAACCATCACATAACGGATAGCCAGCGCGTCTGGGTCAGTATGAGCTGTATTGAAGTAAAGTCGCCTAGGTTATGAGGAGAAACATGAAGATTCAATGTAGTCTCAAAATTAATCGAGTTTTGAACGGAGCTCACTGGAGCCGCAGTTTCCCTACAAATGAGATGGATTGATGAAACAGGCCGGCCATGGGCTCACACGTCCCAATGATCCTTTTAATCTCTACCCCACTCTCGCTAAGTTACTACATCACCCCACAAACAAGCAGGAACCAGGGACAGTGGGCCGTTTGATCTAAACCACGCGGATCCTTCCAGCTGTCACCGCTGTGACCGACGCGTGTGCCTCGTAGTCACCAACGCAGAACTCGTCGGGTCGAGTTGATCGGTTTATGAAGATCGTCTGCCGTACTCGGTACTTGTGCTCGTACCCAGGACTCGCCAATGAAGGATCACGTTCGGTTCAATTAAAATGAGGCCAGGTACTAGAGGTTCCTACAACCTATGATCCCTTGTATCGTACGCACCTCATCCTCATCGCGTCTAAGGATAGGATGTTTGCCCTAGCAGAATTAGTCTCCCGGCCCTGGTTAAACCCCATTGTGATTACGTCTTGAGCTTGCAACTTGGATGCCAGACTATTCCAACTGCGCCGGTAGTCATGGGGTGGTCGGCTTGGCGATCACTCAACCCCCGAGAACTACCACCGTAGCCACATACCACTCTACCGATACCAGCACGAGGCGGTCGAAAGGGGAAGTGGTGACGTACCATTCTGATTTCGACCCTTGAACTTATTGTATCATCAAGGTACGGCATTAGCTTTCGGACTACCTGCGGGTCGAATCCTTCAGGTTCCATCGAATAGGAGAACATGCGCACGGTACTCCTGGGGCTACCTCCTGCTCCAATAAGTCTAGCTCACCGTTCGGATCAATTTCTGCACTACCATTGGCGACTGTAAATTTGAACGTGAGTACTTGGTAATCATAGTTGAGGCAAGAAAAAGGGATTAAACATGCAGTGCCTCGCCCGATGATAGACACGTCTTCTCAACACCCTTCGGACCAACTTTCCCACGACAACCCTCATAGCCTACCATGGGTGGCTTCACCATGTCCGTGGCGCTTACAGTCACCACGCTCTCATGCCTCTCACAACTCACCTTGGCAGGCCCAACCACCTCGCCGCTCGTGGGCCGCGATGAGGTCGACTTAGACGGCCAGAGTCTCACTCCGACTATCAGCCCTGTCAAAGTTCGCTCCAGAGATGAGGGGGGAGAACCCGGTACGGCCATTGCCATCACGACTGGTTAAAACCTCCAAGTTTTGCACATTCGCTCACTTTGTGGCAGTCGAGAACGCCGACGAGATTTGCGAGTCGGATCCTCAGTGGAGCAGTGCCTGGGAGGATAGCGGCGCGGCGGACCTTCTGAACGACTATATTGTGGAACATGGCAACGGTACGCGCTGTCTGTGACCTCGTATTGTCTTTCTCAGCAAACTAACAAGCCCCTTTAGAGGACTGGCTTCGCCGTATGGACGTTATGTATAGCCTTGGCTCGGGCCAGAGTGGTCTCAACTGCGACGATGTGTCGACCAACGCCTGCCCGGCTCCCCAAGGTGCATGCGCGTCCTGGGAGTCGCCATCTTGTGAGTGAACACCCACCCGTGAACGGGTTTCTGTCTGACCGAGTCTTTAGACTGGTATGTGAGACATATGGTTTCTCGCATCAACTCGCACTTCAGATACGCCCATGAGAAGCTCCAAGACGCCAGTATCCGAAACCTCGGACTGATCGACCAAATGATGGTTGATTTCAAGACCGAGGTGCCCGACCCCAGTCTCCTGAAACAAATTTTTGGAAACATGGTTGCTGGTAAGTATCTGTGTCCCATGTGTGAATGGTCCATCCGAAAACAATAAAGGGCTCGAGATAACTGATGGTCGGAATAATGCATAGTTATCGGAATGGCCGGCACTGTTGCTTCTCGAGGCACTAGCGGGCTGGTGACCGACTTCTTCCCCCTATTTGGCGGCATTATTCAGGTAGTTCCATTCAACGCGAATATCTTGGCTTCCTCGCCGTAGGATAAACTACGTCTGCTAACACTTACCAAAGATTGCCAACGCCAACACTGTTGTAGAGGATATTGACGATGAAGAAGTTGCCGCCGCAGCGAAGGCTTACGTCGTCAAGATTCTAGACAACACCAATACACAGCTCGAGAAGATGCTCCCTGCCTTCTTCGGAAATGGCGACCTCGCCCTTCTCGAGGAACTGTACGATCAACTCCTCGACAGCGGGATAATCTTCGAAGAGAGCCCGGTGACTACTATGGTCGGAAAGGTGTAAGTCGAGTGCCACATATTGACCCCTCCTCGGAACCGAGTAACCTGATAGAGCACTCCCACGGTGCTAGGCTTCACGGTGGAAGAATGATGGTGCCAATCCTTGAGTCCGAGATGGCTGAAGCACTCAAGGATGCTATAAATAATACGGTAGGTCCCTCCGCTCCAAAACGATTGTAGTTCAAGCTAACAGGTTGTGCCAATCGTTTCAGCTTGCCTCGGTTTTGGGTCATCTACTAGCGGGCTTGCAATACATGGTGGTTACACCGGTAAGAACTGCAGTTTTGGAGCACTTGAATGTCTACTTACTTTTCTAGATCGTTGCTTACGAGGACGCATGTGATCTAAGTCCATCAGGACGATTCATTGATGTGAGTTGTCAAACCTACCCCCTGAACAACCGGCTGTCCTTATTTACGTGTCCGATTCACGGAGACTGACTTGAGCAAACGTGAAGGGGATCTGTACATATCTCGTCCGCCGTCCTAAGGGACTCCAGAAGAGCGAGAGCGTGCCAGAGGAAGACATCAAAAAGATTGAAGAAACGTATGGTGTCGACCTGTTCGAGATGCTCAAAAACGTGAGGGAATGCAACAATGGACAGGCGGATACTACGACTGTCCACTTGTCGCCGAACAAATACCCGCCCTGCTACTTTGGCCTGGCCCACGTCGACGGCGGCTCCGGCGAGGTTCCCATCTCCCACGCCACCAACGGAGATGATTTGCCACAGTGGATCACCAGTGGCACGGACATGTGGGATGAACCGCATGAGAAGAAGTGCGAACTCCACCCAGACTATCCCGTGTGCAGTTACTAGTCGAGCAAGGAAGCCGACGTGACTACATGCACATCCACGTCGGCGACATGGACACTTCACACAGGAGAACTTGTGCTTAGGTACATTAATCATTCTTATCGAGTCCATAGCTAGCTCTATGGAGTCCACCATAACTATTAGCACGCAGAAAACAGGGAAAGAGGCATGTGACTTGCAATTTTCAACGACACCCCCACCTGGCTATCCAGGCTTGGCGGTGTGAGTAACTGGCTTCGGCCAATATGTATGAGAATGAGACCGAGACCCGACATAAGCACATGAAGATATGACGCCCGCCGCATTCTGGCGTCGTCCATCGGGACGGCTCGCGCCTCGCGCGAAGGACTATGGGCGAAGTAGATACATAAAAGCAGGAGACACCAACGAACTTGACATTGTAGAAGCATACATAAACTACACGAGAGCACATCATAGTAATTCTTGGCAGTGTTTCTGCATTTCATTCCAGAATTCAATATCCAGTCCGAGCCAGACTTATGCTCACGCTAGTACTGCGGAACTCTGGTGCCTCCAATCTCTCAATAAGGCCTCTCAGGCTTGAGTGGCTAGATTATACTCAAGTACCATTTCTATCACTACGCTTCTGCATGCTCTGACAATGATCCCTTCGTTAAAGGCAAGGCCTACTACACGGCCGGTCGAGGCTTGCCCTCCCGATCACTATCTGTCCAAACGCCCAGCATAAGCCGTTTCATCTCTTGCTTGCTTTAAGAAGGGCATCAAGCAACTTCCCCCTGTACCAGTCAACTCCTGGTCTGCCTTCCTAGATGACGAGGAACTCGCCAAATTCTTTCTCGTCCCCTTCCACGGCTGCTTGGACGGCAGCACAATGTACCTTGTCACTATCTTGATATGTTGGTTCCTGAAGTCCCGCAGCGCGTCCGTCGCACCAACGTATGCCTCCCGTAGCCGCCGTTGTTCCTCAGTCTTCGGCGGAAGGAGCGCTAGCTCCCGGAAACTCCCCATGTGAGCGGCGTAAAGAAGGAATCTCCGGTGGGGACCGGGCATGTACTCCCTGACCTCCGCGTGGAAGCTCTTCTCTCCCGGCGACGGCGCACTGTTACCGTTGCCCTTGTGGTCAACACCTAGAACGATGTCGAAGAACTGTATTAGGGAGCTCTGCCCGTTGTTTCCGCCAGAAAGTTGTCGCCATTGGCCCTTTCCGTGACCCTCATCGTAGAAGACTCCCCTTGGTAAGCCCGCAGCAGCCATGTTCTTGCTGCCGGCAAGGTACGGTCGGATGCGGTGGTAGAAGGTCATGGGGTCACACCGCTCGTACATCCTGTCGAGCAGGTTGCTGACGTCCTGTATACACTGTTTCAGTGCGTCGAGTGCACGTATGATAGTCTCGTAGTCTCGCGTCTTGATAGCGTCGGCAGCTCCGATCATGGTGTCGATAATGCCCGCACCCTTCGCTTCCATGGCTACGCTGATGAGGAGGAACCATGACTCGGACTCTGTTCCGGTGAACGAGCAGAGGAGCTTTAGGTCCTCGACAACGCCAAAGTCGTTATGGGGACACGTAAAGTTCCATAGGTTGGCACCAGCGTAGGTGAGAACGGGAGGGAGCTCGAGGTGGGACGACACGCGGAGAAAGGGAACTGTTATCTGTGGAGGCAATACCTAAACATATAATTGTTAGTACGTTAGAAGCAACACGTTCCGAACTGGTAACTCACCTCCTCGGCCTCATCACCTCCCCAAACATATGCATGGGTAATGTAGGCGAGAATAACATATGCCCTCCTCCAATCGGCTTCCGAGATCAACCGGTCTGTTTCCAGCAATGGAAGCTGTGCAACCACATCTCGGATGCCACCACTATCAATTAACTCGGCCAGGTGACGAGCAACAAGCTCCCACGGCTCGTAGTATGAGTCTGATAGAAGTGTTGAGGGCGAGTCGGCGGGGAGGAAGGCGTTGCGAGTGATGTTGAACTCTTTTAGATCGGCTAGCCGTTGCTTGTGCCGGGTCTCGACGGGAACCACGTGTGGCGCCATTGTATTATGTAGTTACGGCAGATGAAAAGGGATGAGTAAAAGCTACACGCATGGGGGTATATCAAGGCGGATAAGTAGGAAGCGTAACTAGGAGTTGGTTTGATAAGTGGAACTGAAGCAGACATAACCAAAGGGCGCAGGATGTCTGGTTTATGTTCACGACGCCACCCCGTCTCACTGAATCCATCCGAGATCCGCTTCCGGGTCCGACGACAAGTGATCCGCACAAATCCGGCAACATGCCTGACCGCCACGGAGGCATCCGGCCCTCTCCGCCTTCATAAACACGGAGGTAACATCCGAATTCAAACAAATAATCCCTTTGCTAATGTTTGAGTGGTTGAAGCGCGTAAAACACCGGGTCAAGGTGGTGGTGGCGGTTGACGACGGAAGGACGGAAGCGCGGAAGAACGGAAGGACGGATGTCACCAATTCGGCACGCGTATCTCGGCATCGGGGCTTGGCACCCCGCCGGGGACATCCGACGAGGGGCATAAAGTGGTTTCGTCAACCCACTCCGGGGATACTTTGCAAATCATTCAGCAAGAATCACCTGCTCCAAAGTTCCTTAGTAGCTCGACATCTTGTTCTCCGACTCACGATGGAGCTTCAGACATTCGTTGACCGCCTTCGTAGCGGCGAGGCAGCCAAGTTCCCGCATGACGCCAACACACTTGACTTTGCCCAGAAGCTTGACTCGCAGGACTCACTACGCCATCTGCGGGATGAGTTCGTTATCCCTACAAAGGTTTCACTAAAGAAGAAGGCTCTTGATGGCCGTGTTCCCGGTATGATTACGCCTCTATGTGACCTATACCCCCTGCAAGCCAGGGACTCAGACTAACCCCCACGTAGGTACTTCATCTACTCAAAATGGCACCAATGGCGGTCACCAGACCAATGGCAAGCCACTGGTAGACGACTCCGACCAGGGGATCTACTTCGTGGGCAACTCCCTCGGCGCGCAGCCCAAGGCCGTACGTGAGTACGTCAATGCCCAGTTTGAGACCTGGGCGTCTATCGGAGTGAGCGGCCACTTCCGCGAGATGGAGAACTCTCCCCTAGTTCCATGGCAGGACATGGCAGCAGACTGCGCAGCAAAGTCAGCGGACATTGTCGGGGCGTCACCGCATGAGATTGTTATTATGAACACGCTCACGATGAACCTGCACGTTATGATGGCCAGCTTCTACAAGCCCACGGAAAAGCGGCACAAGATCATCCTGGAGTGGAAGCCGTTCCCGAGTGATCATTACGCTATCGAGAGCCAGATCACATGGCACGGCCTCGATCCCTCCAAGAGCATGGTACAGATCGAGCCAGAGGGAGGTTCCCAAATCATCCCGACCGAAAAGATCCTGAAGACAATCGACGAGCATGCCGAGGATACTGCCTTGCTACTGCTCCCCGGAATCCAGTACTACTCCGGTCAATACTTTGATATCCCACGCATCACGGCCTACGCCAAGGCCCGGGGCATTACCGTTGGATGGGACCTCGCGCACGCTGCCGGTAACGTTGAGCTCAAACTACACGACTGGGACGTTGACTTTGCCTGCTGGTGCACGTACAAGTACATCAACGCCGGCGCGGGCAGCATAGCTGGAGCGTTCGTCCACGAGAGGCATGGACGCGTCGAGTGGCCCGACGGTCGGGAAGGGCGCCCCTCTTACCGCCCCCGGCTCATGGGCTGGTATGGTGGTGACAAGAGCGTGCGGTTCGAGATGGATAACAAGTTTGTGCCAACGCCCGGCGCGGGAGGCTACCAGCTTTCGAACCCGTCGGCTATCGACCTGGCTGCCCTGTCTGGGGCGCTTAGCGTCTTCAACAAGACGTCGATGCGCGACCTGCGGAGCAAGGCGCTGGTACTGACAGCTTACCTCGAGCACCTGATAGAGGGGCTCCCCGCTCCTCCAAACGGCGAGCCGCCGCTCCGGATCATCACGCCGAGAGACCCGGCGCAACGGGGCACGCAATTGAGCGTCCTCCTCAGCGACCAGTACCTTCACGACTCTGTAACTGCGGCGCTCGAGGAGAACGGCGTTGCGTGCGATAAGCGGAAGCCCAACGTCATTCGCGTCGCGCCGGTACCGCTGTATTCAAGGTTCGAAGACGTCTGGAGGTTCATGCAGGTCCTGAGGAAGGGACTAGGACTGGAGGTGGCTTAATGGCAGAACAGGGGGGGGGGGGGCCGGGGGGGTGCTCATAGTTTACGATTGTTCAATGAGAAATGGTTAACCCATCGACCCGAGCGCTTCACGCCAGCGCTTCTCCAGGGCGTCCTCTACTTCTTCGTACGACCTTGATGTTCCCATAGGCGCGGACTCCCGGTTCTAGCCTGTATCTCTGGGACAAGTCATTTTCGACGCTCCTGTAAACCTCGGCCTCTGCATTGGGACTGTCACATTGGTTTCAAGGCCCCGGCCAGATGGCGATGCAGAGTGATCATAGGGTCACTTGGCGACGTCTCACCCGAGGTTCGTGCATTAGCGCACAACTGACAGGCCTGGGATGTCCGACACTATCCGCGTAGCGCCGCGCACAAAGCCCCGCGATTGGTCTTATCTCCCGCTCCGCACTGACGTAGCACTGACAAACCAAAAATTCTCCTCCCGAGCATCCGACATCCGTTTCCGCCTTCCCCCCCACATTCTTGTCCTTATCCCGCCTTCCGCCTCCGCCTCCGCACCCGTTCCTCGCCAGCCAATGGACCGCACGACACCGACATCCGCCGAGCGGCGCGATCCGCCGGGGGCCGGCATCATTCGGAGCCGCATCGCCAACGCGTGCGACGGGTGCAAGGCGCGCAAGGTCAGATGCGATGGCAGGCAGCCGTGCGGTTATTGCGTTCGTCGCCAGAGGTCGCATGCGTGCCATTACAGGCCGCAGCGGCGTGCTCGGCGGCGCATGGCTGCCGTTTCTGCCGGCGATACTCAGGCCCCGCAGACGCCTTCCGACCGCTCGCTAAGGCCCTCGATTTCAGCCCGGGGCGCATCGCCGATTGATGAAGCCAGCGCCCGCTCGGTGGCGTCAGCGCCTCTGCGACAGACAGCAATCGAGTCCGAGGACGACACCGAGGTCCCCCGTGAAGCGCGCCTTCTCAGCGACGGCCAAGGCAAGTTGATATTCATAGGCGACTGCGCGCCCCTGTCTCTCTTTCAGTCCGTCCGGCAGCTCGTCACATCCCGCGTGGGCCAGGACGCTTTCGCGCCGGAGACGAGCCGCTTCTCGGTGCTCGAGAACGCCGCGCAAACGTCGCCACGGAGGGTCCGGGGCGATAGGCGGCCGGATGTACGGAGTGTCGATGTGAGGGCGGCGGTGGGGAGGTACATGTCGGCGACAACGGGGCTGGTGGATCTATTCGACGAGTCGACACTGATGGATGAAATACTTCTGTGGGCTGGAGCCGACCCTAAACCCCGGGATCTTGGGTCCATCATCAACTACCTCATCCTTGCGATTGGCAGACAGAGGGACGATGAGGCGGCATCCCAGGCCTACTTCGAGTACGCGAGGGACCAGTCCTTCGCCTCACTTAGCGGCGATCTGAGCGTTGGCACTGTGCAGGCCTTCATCCTCATCACGGTCCACATGCTCTGCTCGTGTCAGATCAACAGCGCCTTTCTCGTCTTTGGTATAGCCGCCCGCGCCGCGTACTCCATCGGTCTCCACCGCACAGAGGTGAACGCCCGCTTCGGACCAGGGGTCCACCGGCGTAGGGACAGGCTCTGGAAGAGCGTGCGCATCGTGGATCTTTTCCTGAGTACCTCGATGGGGCGCCCACCGACGACGTCGGATGTTGACTGCACAGTACCCTATCGGTCTGTCGACGATGATGGACACGAGGTGTTTGACCTCCTCAACGCGTCTGTGCAGATCCTTCTGATCCTCGAAAAAGTCGTCACAGAGATCTACTCTCGGAAAAAGATATCCCTAGTCCTCGCGGAGGGGATATCGCTTGAGCTGAGAGAGTGGTCCGCAAGGTGGTTAAAGCGACTACGCGAAGTCGTGGCTCGGCCGTCGGAGCACGCTCAGCCGCAAGTGAGCGGGGCGTGCCAGGTGCTCACATCCTACTATTACGCCGTCATGCTTGTCTCCCGACCGTTTCTCATGTACGAGCTGTTTCGGCGCCTTAGCAGTGACGGGCTGGGTGCGGCATCGGCAATGCCCTCAGGAAAGTCCAAGCTCGCTGACGCGTGTATCGACGCGGCGAGCTTGATGGTGGATCCACTTCAGGGCCTCATTGAGCAGGGCCTTCTCAATGGGCCGATGCCTCTTCTTGTGTAAGTGCCTGTAAGGATATCGCATTATCCCTCGGTTTCAATCTACGCCAATGTGTATAGCATCAACCCTACACAAGCTCGAGTCTGAGTTCGTATCCCCCGCACGTTCGCCACAACTTGTGTAGCTATCCCTCGTGCATTTGAATGGCTGGTTTTGGCTCTACCGCAAGAATGCCTTATCCTATGGTCGCTAATAAATTACTAGGTCTTGGCTCTTCGCCGCGTCCCTGGTCCTAGGCGTAGGTCTTCTCGGCGACTTCGGCCGCATCCTCGAGAAGTACACGCGCATGTCCATCCGGGCATTGGACCACTTTGCCAAGGCCGACACCCACGCCACGCAGTACTCCCTCATCGCCCAGTCCCTCCTCACCACCGCGATCGCGCACCTCGAGAAGCGCGAGCTCCAGGAGCGACACAGACGCACCGAGAGCTCCAGCCAGCTGTTCGGGCTGATCCCGCACGAGGGTCGCTCTGCGTCCGATCTGGCTCCACCGGATGCATCGGTACAGGCGGACACTGTGGCTGTGGCGTCAAAAACGGGGGAGCCGACTCGAGGATCGCCCTTTCAACAGAGACAAGCTCTGCCACCGACATCACCTAGCGGTGGTGACGTCGACTCTGGCTTCTTCGGGTGGGGTGACTCTGTCATGGGCCCCGATCTCGATTTCTTGAACATGTACCAAAACGACAGCGATGTCGGCCCGGCTTTCAACCTGTTCCCGTTACTCGACGCTGGAGGGGGGATAGATCTGGCTCACTACCCATAATGACAGGTGGGTGCCAGATGTAAGTGATGACGATGGCCATGACCCTTAAGTCCCGTTGGCATGCTGGTCAAATATCGTTATTCCCACTAACATCTTCACACCAAAGCCTTATGACCTGCATATCTGGCCTCGCTAAAGACCGGGCGGTCGCATTCGACACGGTGTACAAGGGTCGACGATCGCCAAAACCAACAGTTAAAACGCAAGGAGGCCTCACAGGCGGACCCGGAATACCACCTCGGCCGTCGGGCCCCTGAGCACGTGAAACGATGTTTGGTTCCAGGTTGCATTCGAACCGCCCACAGCCTCGCCGGGACGGGCCGCCTTGCTGAGGCGCACATGGTCGGGGGAGGCGAATGCTGCCAGGATGCGTCAAGGGCGCACGGCATTGGCTGGCTTCTGCATCTGCAGGCCTAAATTAAGGCGACAGGACAACCAACAGGAGGCCAACGAGGGGCTGTGTCCCCTCTCGCCCGACGATTGGCTGCAGCCCGATGTGATGGATTTGTGTCACATTGAGCCTGGCGAGCAAGAAACATTAATACCACAGGGTCCAACTCGATGTTTCCATGAACAATTGAACCTCGTGGGGACACGGCTCACTGCCAAAGTCCAACCCTTGAAATTCGCCTGCAAAAAAAATGACATCGGGCGAGGTAACCCCGGCCTGGAGCCCGCTCCCGAGCCCGATTCCTCCGAGCCCCCCTCCCGCGGAGTCGGAATGCAAAAAGGGTGTCCCCACCAGCCAGTTTGCGGGGCTGGGAAAGGAGGTCCTCCGGATCACACACGTCCCAATAAGTCGGGACCACAGCCGCGCCATTCTCTTGCCAATACGGAATAGCGAAGATCACCTGCCCGGACAGCCCAGGATTCGACTGTCCCAGCCGCAGCAGACCGTGGACGAGGACGAGGATCCCCTCCTCCAGTACCTCCGATTGTATCATTTGACTAAAGAACTCGATGGGCTGTTGCCGTTTATGAAGTTCATCTTTGTAAGTCGCTCACCCATTGGCCTCTTTTATTTGCTTTCTCCCCTGATGCCACGCAATCGGCTAACGGACCGTCCGCAGGTGCAAACACCGTCATACGCGCACATCAGGCCCCTCCACCAACAGGAAGCCCACGAGCGCAAGATCATAGTAAACGAAAATCCAGGCCTCCACCTCGTCTGGTACTACGACCGCATCTTCATCAAGCCAATCCCGGCCTACTTTTTTTCTCCCGAGTTCTGGACCTACATCCGCAAGGCCGAAGAGGCCGTCCACCGCGCCGCTGTGGGCTTCATGCGCAGCTACTACTACCTCATCCAGTTCCAGCTTGATTACGACCAGGCCATCGACAAGAAACTTATTCCGAAGCTCCAGGATGGGAGCGACCGGCACCCGACGTACAAGGAGTTCGTCAGGTTTGTGGAGCAGTTCAACGAGGTCAAGGACAAGGAGATCTGCAGGCGGTACCACTACGGCGAGCTCCGGCTCACGAGGATCAACCGCGTCGCCACAATATTCAAGGGTGAGCTGGCGTACTTCCACATCCACCCGCAATGGGGCTCCTACCTCCGCCACTTCTTCGCTCCCATCATCATGATGCTGGGTGGATGCTCCGTCATCATGAACGGGATGCAGGTGAACCTCAACGCTCAAGAAATGATCGCCGACGCCAAGAACGGACATGTGGGACTGAGCAGCTCCTGGGCGCGCTTCGTCAGTTTCTCTCTCTACTTCCCCACCATCATCATTGTCATGATCGCGAGCGTCGTTGGAATAGCGGGCACGGGGGCTCTTGGTATGGCGATAGGGGACCTCTTACGCGCACGGAAGATCCGGAGGGAGCGGAGGAAGGGGAACTTCGTCCCGCCGAGCAGGAGCCATGGGATGATATAGTGGGTTGTGTTGGAACCTGGGCGTTCAGATGATACAATACTCCCTTGTTGACTTGGACGCCATATGCTTTCAGGTTCTCTGTTATCATTCGTCGCCGTTTCCTACGTTAGTATGCCCTTTCATATTCGCCAAATGTCTAGAACGCAGTTATCAGTAACGCCTTTACACTCATGATCCCAACTATCCGCGTGGTATGGTAATGTGCGTTTTATTTTCATTTTGTTTACGAGCTCCTCTGTGGCGAGACTTACCTCGGTGGATTTTGTCATCCAGCGCCGGGCGCGAGTCAGTACTTTTCGAAGACCCCTTTTGACGGGAGGCGGGCGCTTATACTATATATATATAAGCTTTGTTTCTGGATCCCAAGCGGTCAACGTCGCTGCATGGCTCCCGATACTTGATATACGAGCTGTAGTAGTGCTTCGGTATTCCGGTACGGTGTTTGCACCTGGTTATATGGACCTTCGAGAGACCGGCTATTCTGGGTATTTATCTCCATTCGCATTCTGCCTGAATACCTCGCATTCCTACCTTCCACAAGGACCGTTACTTCGGTACGACGTCCCCGAATTTATCCTGAGTCCGGCACCCCACCTGCAGCCCTTCCAGGACCGGGGACTCGTGGAAGATATTCCCCGGTCCAATGATTCATGCGAGTCCCGGCTGCCGGATATCGAGGTGCACAGAGCCTCATGAGATGCCACCTGACCACCAGCGGCCGCTTTAGTCCTCCCCCAGGGACAATTCGCCAATACTGTAACCATGATGCGGCCACCCGGTTGAGCTCCATCTAATGACGCTCGGATATTCACGCGGTTATATCGCGCTCAGCGGTCTGTTCACATATTCCTGTGGTCCATATCCTCGGGAGAAGGGAATGTAACCATGGTGAAGAACTGCGAGAGTAGAGGGCGGGGGCAAAGGTGAGGCTCAAGTAATAATAAATACCGACAGAAACCCGTCTTGGCCATGATCGTCACGGCCATACCTTGAAATTCCCACGCGGAGGCAACCCCCGAACCGCACCCGCTCATTGCTTCAACTCTATCCGAGCATGTGGCTCAGGCATCCACTTGTCCTGGTCACCCAGGCGGCACTGGTCGTGTCCCAGTGCCCCGACATCCACATCTTCGGCGCCCGCGAGACCACCGTCTCCCCCGGATTTGGCTCCGCTGGCCAGCTCATCAACATGATTGTCAGCGCACACCCCGGCGCCACCTCTGAAGCCATCAACTACCCTGCTTGTGGTGGACAGGGGTCATGTGGTGGTGTCGCTTATGGCGATTCTGCGCGGCAGGGTACCAGCGCCGTTGCTAGCCAGGTCAATAGCTTCCATCAGCGGTGCCCCAACACGGAGCTTATCCTTGTCGGGTACTCTCAGGTATGGCCTCTCCGTATCCACATGTCTGTGGATTGAGGTCGCTAACGCTTTGCAGGGTGGTCAAATCATGGACAACGCTCTGTGTGGAGGCGGCGATCCGGGCTCCGGAATCAGCGATACCTCTGTCCCTATTTCCTCCAGTGCAGTCAGCATGATCAAGGCCGCCATCTTCATGGGCGATCCCCGTTGGCAGTACGGCCTTGCCTACCAAGTCGGCACCTGCCGCGCCGGCGGCGTAAGATCTTCCCTGCTAATCTAAACTTTTGGCATGAAACTAACCAGGATGACAGTTCGCGGCACGTCCCTCCAGCTTCGTCTGCCCGAACGCAAGCAAGGTCCAGTCCTATTGCGACTCGCCCGATCCCTACTGCTGCACCGGGAACAGCCAGGCCGTGCACCAGGGATACGTTGGAGTATACGGGCAGCAGGCCCTCACTTTCATCAACAGCAAGCTGGGCTCGGGAAGTGGAGGCGGCGGGGATAATGGAGGTGGAAACAACGGCGGCGGGGGAGGTAATTGCGCGGCGAAATGGGGACAGTGTGGCGGGCAGGGGTGGACTGGGCCTACGTGCTGCGAGTCGGGGAGCACCTGCAAATCGAGCGGGACTTGGTATTCCCAGTGTCAGTAGAGTCGAGAGATTGACCGTGACCTGAGTATGCCAGCCACGGGCATATCCAATACTTGTGCTACCCATCCTGGTTTTCGAGTGTTATAACCTTATCTCCAGTGGTACATTGGTCAGATGAACGCCGTGAGTGGACCGGCATAGAGTCCGTGTAACAGAAGCTGTATCTTCACATCCGGTCCGGTTGGGGACATGATAAAAAGGAGCAGCATCTCGGGGATAGGTCCTTTTACTTATGACTTCCCTATATAAGACGTTTATGACAGTACCACTGATCATCCATATAATTGGGTCTATGAGGGGCCTGGGAACACATTGTACTAGGGGAACCCCCCCCCCCCCCCCCCCCCCAACAACCCCACAACCCCCCAAAGACCTCCCTTTTTGTTTTCCAAGATCGGTCGGGTATCTATCATGCCGGCTTGACGCTCGGGGTACTCGATCACCAAATACCAAATCCGTGAGCGGGGACATCATTCGGGCCTGCAGGAAGTGAATAATCTGTAGAAAACAGGGAAGTGTTGAAACTTTGAAGCCGAAGATCTGCGAGTCTGTCTCGGGAAAAACGCCCGAGACATGCTTGACGGAACCAAGGGATAGGCACAACCGCCCTGCTTTTACATAAGACCACTAGCGGTGATATAGAAATGCTTAGCTGGACGTGCATATTCTAGATACGTCAGTTACGGTTCGGCGTGGACGCATGCGCAATTGCATGAAGAAATTCGCGCGATGTAACACGCCCGGGCGACGCAGAGTGATTTGGAAAAGTATGGCCGGAGCGCCCGTATCACACAGTCTGAATATACCCTCAAACGAGCCGTCGGACAACCCTGGAGGGCCCCGTGACCGATTCGGGATAAAGTGCAGCGAATAAGGTGCAGCCACGCCGGAATCCGCGCGTCGGACCCGGGCTCTACCCCGGATAATCTCCGGGTAGCTTGGCTGGACGGGCCCCGCATGGCGGCACGCCCACCTGCCATGGGCGCTCATTCCATCACACCACGCACCATAACGCCCACGGCCTATCAGGGTGCGGCCTCGGAACGGCCTGCCGCTGCGAGAGTTCGAATCAGGCAGGGGCTTGCGGCGCGCGCCGAAGCGGATGCAGATGGCCCTGCAGTCGGGTCAAGTGGATTCACGCTCGCGCTCGGCATACGGGGAAAGCGCCGCGAAGTGGGTCGCAATGACCGGTAGTTCGTCTCCTACTGCAACACTATGGAATATTGGCCCCGCCGTATCGCAGATCTCGCGCCACTCGCGAGGGGCAGTGGAGTCCGACGAACGGAGCCTCGAATTGTGGGCTTGGAGACCTGGTCGCTCGAGGGCTAGTTGCGAGGGAGCGTACCCCGCTTCCATCGGACATATGGAGTTCATGTGAATGGCTATCCTGCCGCGGAGCAATCTTTTGCCAAAGCCTAAGACTTGTTAGAGCCCCAGATTGGGGCTGGTGGTTTGGCTATGTAGGCGCTACAACCCGACAGACGTTGGTGGCCACAGCATTGGGGCTCTGCAGCTGACAGCAACCGCACTCAGTGAGAGTCACAGCCCCCGCCGGATCTCAACCGTCATTCCGATCCGAGCTGGACTCTGAAAGCGGCAAGGATCCCCGCGGCCGCCCAAGCACTTTTGTCAGCCGGTTTTCCCCCCCCACTTGACGATCGCCAGTGGGAGACAAAAAAAGGTGGGACCTCTATTAAACGTTTTCCCCCATATATCCTTGCGGCCCGCCCGCCCACTCGTCGGAATGCCATAACTGGCGGGGCAGAACTCCGGCTTCCGCCATTCTCACCAAACACACCTACATCGCGCTTTTGGGAGTCATCTCCCGCCGCGCGACAACCGCTGCTCACCATGAGCTCCATAAGGGACCATCCCGACAACTTTGAAGATGTCGACGACTATGTCGACAAGGTAGGACCACCGCGCGACTCCCCAAATCGTCACCTTCGTCCCAGTAGCTGATTCACGCGCAAACAGCTCTCGACCGTCGTCTCGGTAACCCCGTACCTCAAAGCCGAGCGCGCCCTACTGTGGAAACAGGACATTCGCATCATCCCCCTCTCCTCCGCCATCTACTTCCTCTGCTTCCTCGACCGCGCGAACATCGGCAACGCCAAGATCCTAAACTACTCCACCCAGAATGACATGCAGACCGAGATAGGCATGTCCGACTACCAGTTCGTCCTCGCGCTCCTCATCTTCCTCGTCGCATACGGCATCTTCGAAGTCCCCTCCAACATTCTCCTCAAGAAGCTGCGCCCCTCGAGGTGGATCGCCATACTCATGTTCATGTGGGGCGTCTGCACGCTGTGCCTCGGCGCGTGCAATACGTACTCGCAGGTCATGGCCTTGCGCTTCTTGCTGGGCATGGCGGAGGCGGGGCTGTTCCCGGGACTGGTGTACTACCTCACCTTCTGGTACCGGCACAACGAGCGCAGCTTGCGCGTCGCCATCATCCTCGCTAGCGCGACCCTCGCGGGCGCCTTCGGAGGAGCCATCGCGTTCGGGATAGGCCACATGAACGGCGCGAGGGGCCTCTCTGGTTGGCGCTGGCTCTTCATCTTAGAGGGGATTCCGTCGTGTCTCTCCGCCTTCCTGGTCCTCTTCTTTCTCCCCGACTTCCCCGAGCGCGTGAGGTGGCTCTCGCAGCAGGAGAAGGACCTGGCGATTATGCGGCTGGAAGTCGAAGGGAGCAAGAGCGATCACAAGTCGATGACGTGGGCGGACGCCAAGTCTACGCTAATGGACTGGAGGTTGTACGGCCATTATGTCGGCTACTTGGCCGTCTCGATTCCCTTCGCGTCCATGTCGCTATTTGCGCCCTCCATCACTACGGGCCTCGGCTATCATGACCTGAAGGCACAGCTCATGACTGTACCTCCCTGGTGCATAGCCTACGGTATGTCTACGCTTCCCCTTTTGGCAACGCGCCCTTAATTCCCAGCTAACGACCATGGCAGTCATGCAACTCACCGTTGCGTGGGCGGCAGACTACTTCAACGCGCGAGGGTGGGTTATCTCCATCGTCGCCGTCATCGGCGCCATAGGCTACATCGTCTCCGCCGCCCTCCCCGCCGACGCCTACCTCAGCCGCTACGGCTGCCTCATCATCGCCCTATCGGGCTCCTTTGCGACCATCCCGCCGCAACTGGGATGGCTGACCACCAACGTCGTGAACACGGCGTCTGTGGGTCTCGCTATTGCGCTGAATGTTAGTCTGGGAGCCGGGTTTGGGCAGATCGGTGGCATCTGGATCTACAAGGAGGGCGAGAAGGGCCAAGGGTATCCGTCTGGCCACTGGACGAACGCAGCGATGATGCTGGTCGTCGCCGTGTCGTCAATCGGTCTGAGAATATACTATGGGATCATGAACAAACGTCTGATAAACATTGCGGAGGGCCAGGAGGTGCGCCTGTACAAACTATGAGGATGGAATGCTTGGTGTAGTAATGACCTTGATGAATTATAAGAGCTATTAGAAGACTGCCTCGACAATTAGTACGTGCCGCCTATCGAACGTGTGTCCTAACACGGGCTCCTTTCTCGCCCGGGGGTCCGTCCGGCTTGGTTGCGGCGCCCGGCCCGAGCTAGTCGTCGGCTCGGACTGGCCCTCCGATCTCGGAATCACCTTCATGTGACGCATCGACGACAGACTTTTTGGAATATGCACGCATTCAATTGATACACCTTAGCAGGGGAGCGTTAATAGTAACAATGGCTTTAGAAGGCCAGTTTCGAACACCTAAGCGCCCTACATATACCTCGTAGCCCTAAATTACTATATCCCACATAGGGATACCACGTTGCTCTACTACCTATCGAATCGCAGCCTATTTCGTTAAATTATAGGCTTCTAGCCGTGGGCATAGGTCCTACCGTTATTAGTTACTGAAGATATATAGCCTCCTACACATGCCGCCAATACTTATACTTCGTAATAAGGATAGAACGTCCTATGTTTCTTTACTATAGTTACTATCTCGGCAATAAGAAGCTAGTACTCCTTACACTTCTAGCCTATGATCTAAGTCAACAGGCAGAGCGCGAATCCCTCGGCCGACTAGCTATACAAAAGGTACACGTAATCACCGACCTCCTTTAGGTTAGGACCTTTACACTATGACCTAATAAGGATCCTAAACCTGCGCTAGACATAGTTAACGAAGCCCACCTCCTCGATGTGCTCCGTTATTTTGTTCCGATGCCGATCTTCAATGACTTACCAAATTTCTAGCCCACTTCCTCGAAGACCTCATTCCACTGGTTGAATATATGGTCACCATCGACGACCTTGGGGTGGCATCGGATATCAAGCTCCTGATCCTCGAAGAACCCCCCGGGCTTCAAATGGTTGTAAGCCTGCTTGTATAGGGCGGGTCAATCGCCGATTGAACCGTAGAGGTCACGAGCATGGATGTAGTCAAAGTGATTCAGTGGCCATGTCCACTCACGCTGGGCTTCATCAATATGAAGCTCGCAATTCGGGGGAATCCAGGCGGGTTGAATGGGTGATATGTCGGTGCCGGTCACCTTGGCATCAGGGTGTTGGTCCGCGAAGTCTCTGACGTCCTTGTTAGTTTGCCAGTTCATCCTCGGCGGAAACTCTTAGATTGCTGACTTACATAGCTCAGAAACCAGTTCCAGTCCCGATATCCAGGACATTCTAGCCAGGATCCAAGCAAGTATTGGCTCCGACGCTACCAGATAATTGTAGGGCCCAATATCGCATAATGTTACGTTTTCGAACAGCCCGGGGGGCATGACACGTATAGTGGGTGATTACCTGCACTTTTTCAATCATTGGCGCGTGGAAGAGCTTATTGTCAAAATATAGGAGAAAGAACGATGGCTATAGCGGCAGGTTTATGGAGCCCGAATGCCAATGCAGCAAACCTGGTATGTCGGCATAAACTTGCGTGATCTCAAGACCCTCATTTTGCTTCTCGTCGTTAGGAGCCCTATGCCCAGATATGACCTTAGTCTCAAAGAGCAGCCCGATCTCGTGTACGTGATCATTTCGGGAATGTGTTACAGAAAAGCAGTATCTTACCCATACTCTGAGGTCTTTGGATTCCCAAAGGTGCGGCCGTGTATCTTGCGATATCCCAGGATACTATCACTAACGGAGGCAGTGGATAAAAGATCACTATCAGCTATATCGGCATCGGGGCCCGACGGAGCATAGAGGCAATTAGAAGTGTCCGTACTCCTCACTGTCGAGTCCATCGTAGTGGCTGGATCCTGGTAGTGATGGGTCAGTAGAAGGTACGTTGTTGGCCCTAATGGCGATAACAACGTGGTCGGGAAGTAGTTACAGTTTTGATGGGAGCATATTGAGCGACCGAGAGTGCTCCGGGCGACTGTGGGGATCTACTCCCTCGTGGCAACTTGCTGCTTCGCGGTGAACTACTGACTTGTTCGGTCATTTTCGCGACTTCTCTCTTGATCCAAGTGAAAGAAATCGGGGTCGCTCAAAAGCGGGGAGAGAAACTTGGACATTAATGCCCTGCAAAATGCGAGAAGCCCCTCGTATTACCTCCTAACGTCGCCTTCAATCTCAACAAGATCGATCCATTACGCATGAACGTTCGTTTCACATTCAATCCCTCGCCGTTAATGTCACATTTGACCATCGCTTCTATGCGATTTCACCTGTGCACACCTGCTCCATATGATTACGGAAGGCTCGGATATCCGTAGAGAGCGCTTGATGGTTGGATCAGCCCATGCGAGCCGGGTGCTGTAAGGAATGTACAGGCCTTTTGCTGCGGGCTCTCTGTGTTGATCTGGCACAAACAGGCGTTGCGAAGTACGCCGGCTCAGCTATGCACATTACAGAGGGATTATCGCCTAGCGCACTCTTAACGAAGGGAGCTGGCATACTTCTGAATTTGACAACAAGGCGTGTCTTTACCACTAAAGTTGCTATTTGCGTCCTTAGCATTGTCACGAGGAGCTAGAGAGAGAGACGGTTGAGAGCATAGCGGAAGCTGTTACACAAAACAATACGGGAAGGACTCTACGACCTTTGCAGTTTCACAACGTAGTTTACCGATTTTCTTCATCGAGACGGAATAGAAGCCAATAGTGAGATTGGGGCATGATATATCAAGGTAGATGTACCGAAACTAGCAAAGCTGATTGTCGAGCAGCGTGGCAGCAGTCGTCACTGAAGTACAAAAACAAAAAAGAGTGATAACTGATTCTAGATATATACTCCACAATCGCCCCTAAATACATCTTTATTCAGACACAGTCGCTTCTCAAGCCTGGAGGTATCGGTCTCTGATAACGCTACCCACTCCCTGGAGCATCACAGGGTAAAACTTGTCGGCAATCTTCTTGTCCCCTGACCTGTCAGGGTGCACGCCGTCCTTGAGGTCCACCGACCCATTGAAGTCCGTCCACTGGTCGACAAGCCAGAGCGGCGACTTGGTCAAGTTTGTAGTCTCCGCCCATATTGGCATGGCCTCGTTTAGCTCCTGTATTCTTTTATTCTTTGCCGGATATGGTATGATTTGAGCGACCTGGGAATGTGAGCACCGCTGTTGCATATATAGAGGGGCTGGAGACACTGACTATTATCTTCATTCTCTCATTGTTCTCGCGCATTTGGGTGACAAGAAGACTGTAAGCATTGATGATATCCGCAGGAGCGACATCGGATTCCATAATGTCAACGGTCCCCATGTGCATCGAGATGACATCCGCTGGATTCTTTTTCAACCAGTCAACCAGGCGCCTGTCATTTGCAGTTTCGATAACTGGAAAGCCCGGGTGGCCCTCATGGTCTCCATCATAGCCTAGGTCGTCGCACTTTTTATATGACTGGCGGCTGCCAACGAAATCGACGTCGTAGCCCTCTGATTTGAACCTTTCGTCGACCCAGGCTCGCCAGCAGCCGTAGTCGGTTATAGAGTCGCCGAATGGCATGTACCGGATTGTACCTTGTGCGACCACCGCAGTAATGGCAAAACCCAAGGGCAGGAATGTGATAGGAACCATTATCGTCAAATTGTGATGTGACTGTTGGAAGCATCCACTCCAAACTACATACAGAGATAGAGTAACGTGACATTCACCGGGGTGGGCTGGTAGTAATACCTGCGACGTGGCGTCCTAGCGATGCCCTGGGACAATACTCTTAGCTTCTCGAAGACGATGCAATTTCTTGCAATCCGCGCGCGTCCGCCATAGCCAGTTAACCAGGCAATATCCCGGTTCCATACGCACATCAAACCAGACAGGTCTGTTGTCGAGCCGAATACGTTCCTATTACCGGTAAACAACAGTCCTCTGTTTAAAGGCATGTTTCGGACACTTCGCGGAGGGCAAATATAACGCTGGCGGGCAAAGTCGGATGCGAACCCACCTCATATCTCCGCAGCATAATCCGGCCTGGCAGGTCCCCGATGCTTATCCCCGATGCTACCCAAAATTGGCAGAGTGGGACCAATTGTGTGTCACCGACGCTATTCCCACACAGTAAGCCCGCATGTTATGGCGGCGGGGTACATCGAGCGACTGCACACCGCATCCGGGGAGTACATGCCGAAAGCACTCCGACATAGCGACCGGTGCGTATGACGAGGTATACACGCAGCTCTGTCAAAGGGCCCTGTGAATGCGACGTCGCAGGCCGGTGCCGTGGATCAGATGACTGTACTTCGGACCGTAAGTCCGATATAACCCCGACTCGCGACTCGCGAATATCCCGGTCGGACGAAACACATGGGTCGGAACCTTGAGTCATCGTCGGTACACACGGAGGCTACATTAATCCCAGCGAACTTTTACCGTCCGCGGCCTCGCAAGGCTTACGACGACTCCTTCCACTCTCATCTACCACCCGGAGCCCAACACCTCGATTCCATCACGAAATCTACACTCACCATCGCAATGTCTCCTCCCGTCCCCGCCACCCAGGTCATCGAGGCCAGCCCTCGCGTGCATGACCTGCTTCGCAGTCTGCACGCCGAATCCGCGGCCCAGGAGAAGTCGTACTCCCAGTACTACTTCTACCTCAGTCGCCTCATCCGCTTCTACATCACCGGCAAGCCGTGGGCCTCCGAGGCCGACAACCACATGCGCGACAAGTTCGTCGCCCTCGAGGAGGACAAGTGTCAGCTGATGTACCTCCTGGCATGCAGCAGCGGCGCGCGGAACATTGTCGAGGCGGGGACGAGCTTCGGTGTGTCGACCATGTACCTTGCTCTTGCCGTTGGGCAGAATGTCGCAGCCGAGAAGGCGGCGGGAAGGTCGGTGACCGGAAAGGTAATTGCGACGGAGAAGGAACCCACCAAAGCGGATAGGGCGCGGAAGCACTGGGGCGAGGCTGGCGAGGAGGTCGAGCCGTGGATTGACCTTCGCGTGGGTGACCTGCTCGAGACGTTGAAGGTCGAGGAAGGGATGCCCGACCAGATTGACATGCTCCTGCTGGATAGTGAGTTCAGACACTCCGTCGTTTCTCTAGTACCGGATTGACCCGTGTCTAGTCTGGACCCCTCTCGCTCTCCCGACGCTGGAGATCATCCGCCCGAGACTGAAGCGCGGGGCTATCGTTCTCGCGGACAACACAGTCATGGCGAAGCCGTTGTACAAGGAGTTCCTGGACTACTTGCACGACCCTAAGAACGGGTTCAAGACGACAACGATGCCGTATTCCGGGGGCTTTGAGATGGCTGTCTATTTGCCGAGCGACTAAGCTATTACCTGCCTCGTAAGGCCATGTCCTTGATCCAGTGTTTATTGATAGTATCGTATTGATAAGTCCTAGTACTCGATTTGAAGGTTGCCCTAGCGCAACAACTCCTTGAAAATACTCTGCTTCCACCGCCAACCAACAAGAAACATCACCCCAATTCCTCATAACTGCGTGGAACAATATATACGAGTTATCTTCATATTTTCAAGTCGGAAATATAGCTGCCATATGGCGTGGCAGCATCGTCCCGCCCGTCAAATGACGTCCCTGCCTTCGAAGAGTATCACGGAAGCTACTAAATCCATCATTTGTAGCATATCAAGCTTGCCATACTCCTCAGCCATGAAACAGGTGGTGTATTGATATCTTTACAAGTGAACTAGCTTGCGTTGGTGTCAAATATCCGATCCCACTATCGACATGGCGTTCGGTTTGCTCAAGCTCAACGGCAAAAGATAAACTGGCAATCTTACTTTTCGACCAGCCAGGCTAGGGAACGTGAGACACCGGCTTGTACTAGAAAATCGTGAGAGGGGGTTGGGGGTGGTTTTGGGGGCGCGGGGGGGGGCGGGGGGGGGGGAGGATGTAAAATAGGCAAAAAAGAAACGACCACACTTCGAATTGAAGCGCGGGAATCTCGCTTCCAGACACACTGCATGCCGTTTGCCCACAAAGGCTCGTCGAGGGAGCGCATGAAATTAATCTTGCACGAAGTGGATATTTGTAGGGACTAATGGGGAGCATGGGCCCACATAACATATTATTCGATGGTCCGGAGAAATCTCCATGGCCCAAGAATCTGTGGACATGACTGTAGAGTAGGCATAGTTGGTATACAAAGACAAAAAACGCAGCGGCCCCCTGAACCAACCAGAGTTATTCCTACCAACGCCATCATTTCACACCCAAACGCCCTTGAAGCACCAAAGTCCTAGATCCAAACGCCCTCATTCCGATTCCTCGCCCTCTGCGCAATCTTTAGCGCCCTCTCTCGTCTGCTGATCTCCTCGTCAAGTATCTTCCGTCTCTCCACCGTGGACGGGTCCTCTCTCGCGAGGCGCTCAACTTCGTCTTTTTTGAGCTTCATTATGTACTCGCTCGACAGGCCCTTTAGCGCCCCGTTGGCGGAGCCGACATACTTTTCTATAAGGGTGCCTGTGATGTGGCGAATAAAGTAGTCGAGTGTGCGCTATACCACCGCGGCGTCAGTACGAGGGTACACACCAAGCACGACAGTAAGGGTATAGCACTCCTCCCCTAGAAATGAGGAGCTTAGTAAAGGGAACTCACCACGTAATATACCCTCGTCACGTCATGGATTTCCGACTCCACATCCTTATGCGCCGACCGTGCCATCATGTTAAGGAAAGCGTGGCAGTTCTTCAGTGGGTTCTCCATGCTGCATTCCGAATCCTCCATCGCCTTGAATGAACGCACGTAGGACCACATCTGCACCTCTTCTCTGAAAGCGGGATCCGTTGTCTGCATAATAGTCTCTCTTACAGAGGAGACGAAGTCCTCGAGAGCCTTCCGCGCCTCGGTGGTCGCCTTCTCGTGCATGGCAGATATCCGGTCCTGGAACGCGCGACGGAGGGCAGCCGTGGAGCCCGAGGGCGGACATACTCTGTCTAGTATGTATCTCGCCGCTTCCTCGACACGGAAGGAGACGGATTCCAGTAGGTTCATTGATATGGCCAGCCACTTTTGTGTCTGGAGGCGGTGGAGATTTTCGAGGACCTGCGGGTGGATGATGCCAGGAACGAGAGTTGAGAATCTGCGGACTTGGCACGATATTTCGTTCATTAGATTTTGGGACGAGACGAGTGCGGTGATGTGGCTGTCATATTCCATCTCTGGTGCACGGGGTGTAGGCTGACGGTGGACTTCAAACGGGGCTTGTGACACCGGAGTCGTCGGTTTGTCTGGATCTGGCTACGAGGAATTGTTAGCACGGAGGAACAGCTCTGCGATGTCACGACTTTATGGACGCGGAGTCTGGAGCAAATGCGAAATACGCACATTATTCCACCCTTGATACCTGGACTGCCACCAGAGAACAGATTCGGCGAGCAATGTGTGAGGGTCGGCATCCTCATACTCGAACTGAAAGTACCCGCCGTATAACCTCATGAACCGATCGAACCTCGAGTTCATCTCGAAAATAACACCCCGCAACGCGATTGCGCCAGGTCTCTCCTCTCCGCAATTCGAAAGAGAGAGTCCCACTTGATGCTCATATTCCCTCGTGACACCCAGCAGCCAACTTAACCGCTCAGCATGTGTTTTCTTGGGTTCGCCAATGGCTTTCCTCTCGGCTGTAAAGGCGTCAAGCTGGGACCGGAGGCTATCTAATAGGCTCGGCAGGGAGTTTCGGATCTCGGAGCAGAGGAGGGCAGAGAGATCCGCCGCGCCTTCGAGGTCATCTTGCTCGCTGGATTCACTTGAGTCCGACTTTTCGTCGGGGTCTAGCTGTGAGGGACGGCGGCGGGCGAGGACCACGCGGGTGGAGTCTGGGGATGCGGCCATTTTCAACGCGGGTAGGTCTCGGGCGGAGTTTTTCAGGCGATCAGTATTTGGATTGTTTCTAGTTTCTAACCCTTCTTAGTTAATCTGGGTATGCTGGTGCAAAGGTATATGTCCGAAAGCTGTTCCTGTTGAGTAGTTGCACGGTCGTGATCTCTACGAGCACAGCCCTTGTTCATTCGAGATGGAGTCCACGGGGTGGGCGCAGGAGGGTATTCTTTATCCCACTGTCATCTCTATCTCATTCAGGCGTCGAGGAATGCGGTCTGAGTGCTTCTCCGCTTATTGTCGCCCCACGTTGCAGACCGCCACGTTGGATTGATACATGGTGACGCCTCATTCGTCGAAGGCCACTGAGGCACCCAAAATCATGCAGAGTTGGGCATCAAGTAAGCACCCGTCGACGTGCATGAACAAACATACCCAAATGAGGCAATGTTTGCTCGCGTTTAAACAAAATCCAGCACCAGGGCCCCGGGTAGTGGGCCTGAGAAGTCGGCTTTTGGGGCAGGCGGCAGTTGTGGAAAAGCGCGATCAGCGTGGAATGGGTTGGAGGTCTTGTTAGCCTAGACCAACACGACCATCAATCCTCCTGCTCTGGTCGCCGATCTTATTCCAAGCTAGAAAGGACTTTCCGACGACTAGGCGTATTTCCCCTAAAATTTTGGGTCCCGCATGCTTGTTGATACGCGTGATCACGTCTGACAACATGTGTAGTCGTTTTGAATCAATCTTTAAGCGTTACGCTGCTACTCTCTCATTCTGTAACCCTACTTCACTATTGATCTAGCTACCTCTACCCTCGTCTCTCATGTGGTTGTCTCCAACTGAACATGGGAAGATGTCAAGGCCTTTCCAGCAACCTACTCCTTCCACATCCACCTCCTCTGTGCCCAGAGCACAACATACACTAGCCCCAGCAGAACCGGCACCTCAATGAGCGGGCCAACAGTCGCCGCAAGCGCCTGATCACTGTCTGGCCCAAACGTCGCGACCGCGACTGCAATAGCGAGCTCAAAGTTATTGCTCGCAGCTGTAAAGCTCTGCGTCACGGCGAGCGAATACTCGAAGCCGCATCTGTGGGCAATGTAGAGGGTGATGAAGAAGATGAGCACAAAGTAGACGATGAGCGGAGCCGCGACCCTCACGACCGAGACGATCTGATGCACAACGTGGCGGCCCTGTGATGCGAATAGGACGAGAATGGTGTAGAGCAGGCCGATGAGGGACCACGGCGACGCGAAGCGGAGGAATACGCGGTCGTACCAATCCGCGCCCGCTACCCAGCGAAGCACGTACCGGGTCATTACGGCCGCGCCGAGAGGGATGCCGAGGAAGACGGCAACGTTGGTGGCGATGACGTCGTACGAGATTCCGATGTCACCACCCTCGCGGCTGATGACTGTGATGAAGAAGATGGCCATTGGGGCGAACAGGATCATTTGCAGGAGTGAGTTGATGGCGACGAGAATGGCGCAGTATTCGTTGTTTCCAGCGGCCAGGCCGTTCCAGATTAGGACCTGGTTCGCTGTTAGTAGTGTGCCAGTCAGGGATGGAATACTAAGCCGCACTAACCATGGCGATGCATCTTCCCAAGCCGACAATTATGAGCCCTGTGCGCAACTCGCTTTCGTCAGGAAGAAAAGCCCAGGCAAGACCGAGCTAGGAAGTTACGGGTTAGCAAGCGAAGACCGGCAGATCGTGACACCGGTATCTTGCTTGTAGGGCTTACCATGAGGAAGGGAGCAATGATCCAGTTGATGATGACGCTGAAGATAATCTGTTTCCACATATTCCTCTGTGATAACAGTTTATGCATAGACTCGTACTTGACCTTGCAGAGGATGGGGTACATCATGACAAGGAGACCGACGGCTATGCATAGTTAGCCTGGGCAGTGTTATGTGAACGCGGCTGGCATACCAATAGGCACCGATACTCCAACAAATTTCCCCTTTTGTAGAGCCGGTCCTGTAGAGGGGACAAAGTTTCCGAGGATGATGCCGATGGCCATGGCCAGGAAGATCCATAGCGCGAGGAAGCGATCGAGCCAGCCGAGGGCCTTGAAGGAAGACATTCTCTCTGTCTTGGTATTTTGCTCAGATGGAGCTAGTTTCTCCACGTCGTGGAAAGGCTGAGCTTCTTGTTTAGTCATTGAGATAGTATCACCTGCAGCTCCCTTCTCCGAGACATCAGGTGTTGTTGCCAGGGCGGGAGCTGGTGAATGGGAATGATGTGCCGCTTCCATTGGAGTATGTGTTCGAGGGGTAGATACGAGCTGACTGGACAAGATATATTAGTTTAAAGACATAAATAATGGGCAATATCAATTCAAAAAGCCTCTGGTGAAGTCTTCTTATAGATGCGAGTTAGCGATAGTCTCGAGGACATTAAAGACTTACACTCTTAGGGGATGATGACAGAGATTCCCGCCGCTCGAGATCATCGGCGTTTCGTCCAATCATCTTTTAGCAGTGACATACATGCAAAAACCTCTTTCGTACCGTTAGTTCTCGCCTTTTTCCACGGCGGACCGTCGCCCCGCCCGTTCAGAACCTATCCGCTAGCTCGTCCCTAGAAGTGAACGTGGGGTGGGTCGGTGAGTGCCTGCCAGAAATTCTCAACCATCGCTAGCCAATCAAAAGCAAGCAGTGATAGACATACGAGAAATCGGGACGTACCGGCACTTCCCGGCATTCCTACTAGACCCCGCCCTTGCACTACTGAACACCCTACCGTTATAACACTATCATCCAACACAGCTACCCTTCTTACATACGGAACACGGATTGATACCTGCGCCAAAGGAGCCTTCAATCTGTCTTTACAATCTCTTACCAACCATGGCGTCACAAGGAGATGCGCCCGCACCCTGGCACGCGGCGTTCCCGGCTCCCAAAGATGTGGAGCTCGGTGCCGTTTCCCGGGAGGAAGTCCTCGAAATGGTAAAGAACGCGGACAAGGGCGCGCGGGACTTTGTCCTCGTCGATGTTAGGCGGAATGACCACGAGGTTAGTATCCCGACCCTACTTCTCGGCGAACCACGCGACATCGTCTCGTCAGGAGACCACCCTCGCGGCTAACGATTTCTGCTAGGGTGGAACTGTTCGCGGCTCTATCAACCTACCCGCGCAAAGCCTATACCCGTCCATGCCAACCCTGTACACAGTTTTCAAGGCCGCCGGGATCCGCAAGGTCATCTGGTATTGCGGTGCGTCCGCGTCCCCGATAAAGCCCCGAACAGGGTGCATAAACTAACGCTTAGGCAGGATCATGCGGCGGGCGGGGCCCGCGTGCTGCTGGGTGGTTCCGGGACTACATCGCTGAGCAGGGCGACACTGAGATGCAGAGCGTGATCCTATCCGGCGGCATCAAGGGCTGGGTGGCCGCGGAAGGCGAGTTTGTCGAGTGGATGGACGGATACGATGCGAAAGCGTGGGCGTGAGTTTTTTTTTATCAAGTGAAAACTCTGATTGTATGTAAAACGACGGAGGTTTCCACTTTCATTTGGACATGTCGTACTTACGTGGGGTACACTGTCTAGATTTTGTCCGCTTGCTTTCGGTATTTCACGTCAGTCGCATGAAGACAATTATTTCCGCCCAATGCCTCTCCAGGTCTCCAGAACACATGGCGCTGTACCTTTGATGTTAGGCAACCCCATTTAGACGTGACATCTCGGGATGTCTCAGTCACACGTGTTTTCATGAGACACCAATCAACATGAATTGGCACCACAATAGGCAGTGTCTTGGAACCAGGGGTAGAGGTGAATAGGTTAGAAATGGAATAATGAGTTAATGTCTATCCTCGAGGATTCTAATATTTCATCTTCAATCGCTTCCACCCAACGCCTGCGGCAAGGTACTCCATCCACCTGCATATGCAGCTGTTTTCATCGTTGTCCAAGGGGTAGCCGTTCAGGAAACCAGATTCCTGACAGCCTCTTTAGTAGGTATAACAGGTCCCTAGCCCAAAAAAGACCCCTGAATGTCGCTTTGGTGCCCAGGGACAAGAAAACGGCTATGCCGTCACAGGCGCCGGGGCGATCCCGGTGATATCCTTCGCCAAAATCTCAAAGTACAGGTCGTCGCGAAGGGGCGTGTCGTTGATCAGCTCGGCATACGGGAACGGCCTCTTCTCTCCCGTCATGTGGTATCCACGGCGGATATACCACGAGATGAGCTCATCGCGCGTGAAGATAACCTGCATTTCAAGCGTCTCAACACCCCAGGTCTTCCGGCAGTACTCCTCGGCGTGCGCAAGCACCTTCCGCCCAAGACCATCCCCCTGCTTCGCCGGATCTACGGCGAAGAGCCCAAAGTACCCGATCGTGTCGCTAGTCTTCGCGACCTCGCAGCACCCCACGATTGCGCCGGTCTCGTCCTTGGCGATGAGGATGGCGGCGTCGGGCGCCGTGATTTTAGCGACGATCCCGGGGACATCAATGCGCTCTCCGGTCAACAGGTGACCCTCGCTTGTCCACGCCTTGTCGCGCTTCTCGCCGCGGTAAGCGGACTTGATAAGGGGGCGGAGCTCGGGCGCGTCGTCGGGTGTCGCGACGCAGAATTCGAGGGTGCCGGCCATTTTTTGGTGGGGGCGGGGCGAGGCGGGGCTGTTGCGATATCGGCGGTGTCACCGGGGTCGGCTGTACGAAGGCCAAGGGGGGTGGACTGTAGGATATAGAGTAACTGGCTTCGATGATAGTGAATGGCCAGCTAGATTGATGCAAAAAGATATTATACGGTAAAAAAAAGTCGCTCAAAGTGAGGGAATGATGGAAACGGACAGAGCGATGTTAGCGGATTGGAAACTTGCGGGGCAGAGGCTGGTATCCAATCAGGGCCAGTAAAATCTTAGTCATTTTCTAGGATTAGGGCGTCAATGACCAGCGAGGACGGTGTCCGACAAGTGCAGTGCGGGGGGCTTTAAGGGCCTTCCTGCGTATCCACCTCCCTCCGGCAAGTCCCCCAACGTATCCAGCTCGTAGACGTAACTATCACCATGGAACGTAAATCTCTCATCGTCTCCCCGAGTTAAGCCGGTTGCTTCCGCCGGCATGTGACATCATGTCTCGCCTCTATGTTGAAGGAATCATGGTCCCGAAGGAATGTATTTTCGTTACGACTTGCTATCCCCGTGATTAACGTCCATTCACGCAAAGGGCCGGCCCAAGATTTCTGAAGACGAGGCCCACACCTCGTCATCCTTCCTATTAAGTTGCGTTGCACGTAAAATCGCACGTCTGGCCTCTCTCATTCTCAGTTGGGTCTCTCGCGCCACAAGTCGCGATGCCGTTGCCCTGGTCCGCGCAGCAACCAGACGCGCAGTCAGCCGGCGAGAAGCACTGGCCGGTGATGAACTGACTTCCATCGCCAAGACCCACGTTCTGCGACCCGTCACCGGGCTCCACGGCACCACAGGTTCCGCCAGAGCCGCTGTCCGCGCCTCCGGTGTCGGTTCCATTTCCTGCGCCAGCTCCGTCTTCTATGGTGCCGTTACCTGCGCCGACGTTGTACTCGACCTCGACATCCTCATTGGCCGTGGCTTCATCCGCAGCGCCTCCGGGTGTAGCTGTCTCGGGGGGAGCACCATCCCCCACACTAGCCTCGTCCTCGGCCCCGCCCCCACCGGAACCGGCTCCACAGACGAAATCGCAACTCCCACCCGACTCCTCAGTGACGAGCTGCGCCCTACACTGGCCCGTGCCGTCCGGCTGTTCGACGCAGCATCCCGAGGCGCAGTCGTCTGCGGAGGCGCACTGGCCCGTGATGAACTGCTGGCCGTTGCCCAGCCCGACATTCTCAGAACCTGAGGCGCCGGTGGCAGCGGAGCAGTCTGCTTGGCGCTTAATGGCGTGGGGGAGGGCGAGGGAGAAGCCCGCAGAGACTGGTCGGTGTTAGCAAGTCGACTGCAAGTGTGGTGATAGAGAACTTACGGAGGGTTAGAGCAACGGTAACGCGGACCATTGTTTCGAAATGAGTATCCAATTGTGAAAACGATCGTAAAAATAAAACTTTAAGTGAAAAAGAACTGCGGAAGACAATATCTGGCAGTAAGGTGATCTGCAGCAAGCGAAAGCGTGATGGTTTAAAGTTCGGACCAGCCGTTTGATGCCCTCGGAACGTGTAGAACAATGACCCGCAGGATGATCCGGGACTCTGGGACAGAAAAAAAGTAGGTAAAAGACGAGAACGTGAACACAAGCTGGGACGATAGAGACCAGCTATCAGATCGAATAGCACAAGTAGAGAAGAAGAGGAGAAATGAACGAACATATATATATCGTCCCATTGTGCAGCAAACATGGGGAAGAAGGGGCTCTATAGTCTTCGGAAACGCTAAGCGACCGAGAGCCACGCTAAAGTCGGGCGTGTAACTCTCCCCGTATCAAAACACACCGAAAGAGGGCCCAGATTAGCAATCTGACAGGGCAACCCCTACCACGTCGTTGGGAAGGGCAGGTCCAGGGGCCGTTTCCGAGACTGTGGCAGCTAGGGCCAGATCCGGGACCGCGTTCGCTCGGATTGGGATTGGCAGTGGTATCGGGGCGGGGTAGGCCGGCCGAGATCAGGCCCGGTGTGGCCCCGACCGTCCCGCCAAGTCACACAGCTTCCGCATTGCTGGATGGCCGGAAAGACGCAGAAAGGTGCAAAAATCTATAATTACAACAGCAAAACGGCTTGGGGTTTTGCACTCCCTGCGTCCGCGGAATCCGTGTCGGTTATGGTCGGCCAAACACGTGCTGTTTTATGTATGCCGCAGGGGTAGTGTGAAACGGCGGACACGTCCGACCCGGGCGAGTGGTGCCAAGGAACAGGGTCGCAGGCGACCTCTCGCCCCGCATTGGAGAGGTTACCGCCGTGGCGCTCAAGCTTTGCCCAATATTTCTGTCAACACACACCGGTCATTGTTCTCAGGAGTTTTCAAGAGAGTGGAATTAGGCTTCATTTGGCGCTCTCCACAGTTTCTCCTATCATATGACAATTGTTACGCGCGGGTCGGCTTACTATTCCACGCCGGAACTGATCATTTAGGTCTTGACACGAACAGCGGCGCGCTCATCCCAGGAGCAACGCCGACCATCTAAATTTCGCTTTCCACTTGCTACACTGACTGTAGCTACTTTTCTCTGACATTTCTCTCCTGGATGGATACAACTTGCAAGTCCCAAAAGATGGCCAGAATACTTTGAATATGTACTCGGGTATATGTCCACGCTGCCTGAACTGTTCACCGCCATCGATGCACATATCGACCTCGCGTATGCCCCATTTCCCTTGTTGCGGTGTACTTATTAGAGACTAGGGCAAGTGAGTGAGGTAATTGGGCAAAGGCGGCGCGTAAGGAATGGACATGGCCCATCGGGCCGCCTATTAGAACCAATGAATGCCTTGACCATCTCCTCGGGTCGGGTCTTACCGGAGCTACTCCGTGAAGGCCAAAACGATGGACACGTCAACACAGGGGGCAGACCTACTCCAACGCCATGGCCGAAACACCATCATATATAGACAGATCTAAACTTCAAGGAATTTCCATACAATGGTACCAAAAACGAGAATCGCACAACCCTTGGTTGAACGCGGATTGTCGCTTCCGTTCTCGCGCGAATATACCCGGGATATTAGCTCAGTAACTCCAAGTGATAAAAGAGAGCATCATTCTATTCAAAATAAAGCGCGGAATTAAATTACATTCCTTTCCGCCACATCGCCACAACATGTCCAAAGAATTCATTACGACGGATAATGTGTTGAGGTTCGACAATAGTGCCTTCAGTGTGGTACTTCCGGCGCAGCCTCGGGTCAGATGAAACATGACCGGTATCGATCTTGACACAGCAGACCCGTTCCTTGGCCCGAGCCCCTTGTTGCTGTCTCGATGGGCCGGGGCGCCATATATATGTGAAGTATTAATGTAGACGAGGTCGAGGTCAGCTAAACCCCGTGACTGGCTCTAGATTCACATCAGGTGGGCGTGCTTGATTCTTGGCCCAGATTGCATATATGGCCGCTTCGGTGGATGTGACCGCCACTCCACGGATATCCCGTGAAATGTGCAGTGGGAAGCGCCCATCTATACCAACATCACGTACATGTATAGTACGCACGGATCTAAACACCATTACATAAGCTCGACGGATTGTGAAAGTAAAAGCAGCACATAGAAGTTGAAAGATTGGCTAATGTGCGTGCGGTTTCTGGTTGGATATCTACTCTTCTTGCAGTTGTTGAAAATATTTCGCCCAAACGCTGTCAAGGGAATATTATTACAGCCATTAAGTTGCATCCGTTAAATATAATAGGCCAAAGCTAACATGGTTTCGGACCTCCTAGACTGCGGTCCAGCAAAGCACAAAGTGCGCAATGTATTTACTATTCCATGCTATGTTTCAAAGTCGACGTTTCCCTAACTTGACATTGAAGATTAGCATCGGAACTTCTACTGCCTCATATCCTTAGCACCAGCCTTGATAATGTCCGCAGCCTGTAATATACGTCAGTAATGGAATTCGCTCGCCATGTAAAATTGGCTCAAGACCGCTATAGCATACCTTCTCCCCAATGGCGTAAACCGTCTGGCACGTATTGGCTCCAACTAGAGTCGGCATGATACTCGCATCAGCGACCCTTAGCCGCTCAATACCATAGACCTTGAGCTCCTCATCCACCACCCCACCCAACTCTTGAGGGAGCATAGCAGCTGTCCCAGACGGGTGATACACTGACGGCGATAGCGTCTGCGCGAGATACTCCACCATCTCCTCGTCGGTTTGCACGCCCACGCCAGGCATAAGCTCCACAGGATCGTACTTCTCGTTTACAGGATTATCAAAGTAGAAAGATCGAGTGAAGCGTAGCATGTCGGCCATGACAGCCGCGTCGAGGGGGTTCGATAGTGCGCGGTAGTCGACGAGCGGCTCGCTCTCCGGGTCTTCGGGGTCGATGTTGATGGTGCCGCGGCTAAGAGGATGCAGAGCGGATATGAGGTCATTGGAGGCAGCGGAAGTGACCACCTGGTTGTAGAACGCTGTATGGTTTGTGCGCATAGCGTCGGCGTACGAGCGCATCTGTGCCTCGTATCCGGCGATAACGGTTGAGTGCGTCCCCTCCGGAAGGTAGGCCGCGTAGTTCTGTTCGTCAAGCTGCGAGGCGATCTCGTCATAGCGGGTTGAGATGACTGGATACGAGAGCCACGCGGCGACGTTGCCGGTCGCAATGGTGTACGGCCCCGTTCTATTCGCCTCCCAGACTTCGTCAGCCCAGTCGCGGAACTCGCCGCTCGTTACAAGGTCCCTATCAGTTGGGGATACATCGAGTCCGCGGACTTGTGTAATGCGAGTTAGCGACTCCAGGTTTTGGTGAGAATGTGGACAGTGTCATTTCTTACGGTTGAACCTTGCTGTGAGCATCGGATGGTCTTGGAAGTTTTGCCCGACGCCGGGAAGATCAACGATCGTCTCGATGCCAGCCGTCTCAAGGACATCACTCGGTCCAATGCCGCTGAGCTGCAGGACTTGAGGCGTATGGACAGCACCCGCAGACACGACCACCTCCCTTTTGGCAGACACGGTAGAAACCTCTGCCTCGGGGTCATCAGCCGGCCGGAACGCGACACCAGTGGCGGCGCCATCCTCGACTACGATTCGGATTGCCTTGGAGTTTGTGATGAGATCGTAGTTTTCGCGTTCCAAAATGCTGTAGTGACCCGTCCGGGCATACGATCGCTCGCCTAGCTTGGGGTCCATGAACTGCGGGTACCAATACACACCCGTCTCACCGGCGCCGCTGTCCCGTGGGAATTCCACGCCAGGCATCTCCCTCCATGCCTCGAGCTGCGCCATGGTGCCAGGGAATTGGAAGGACGGCCAGCTCGTATAGACGCCCGAAGTATTTCCCCAGTAATCTGAATCGTAGACAATCCCCGCCTCCTCAGTGACATCCTCACTTGGAGGGATAAAGGTCAGCGCCTTCTTGAAGTAGGGTAGCATCCCCTCCCAGCTCCAGTCGGAATCATCTCCAAAAAACTTGCCCCAGCGGTCGTAATCGCCACTGGAACCGCGGATGGTCATCATGGCGTTTACGGCGGAGCTGCCGCCGACCACCTTCCCGGCCAGGACATCGATAACACGACTATTGAGGTTTACCTGCGGAACGGAGCGCGTAGGAAAGAGGAAATTGGAATCGAAACCATTGAGGCCGCCGCGGACTGTCTTGATGTTCTCGGAGTCGCCTGGTACCGCAGTGTTATCATATTGACCACGAGGACGGTGTGTGTTCTGGGGCTGAACGCACTGAGGACACCGTATTCAATGACTAAGACTGTGGTGTCTTCATCTTCGGTGAGCCGGTCGGCGATGGTCAGACCCGCTGTCCCTCCTCCAATAATAATGTAGTCATACGATTGGTTAAGACTCTTTGGCTTGTCTATGACCCGCGCCTTGTGAATACCGCGAGGAACAAAAGCACTGGTGAGGTGGACTATTAGTGCCAGGAAGATAGTCGAGAAAAGAGTGGAGCCGGCCATGTCGAAGAATGGATAGGGGACGGCCACGGTTGGATTAGGTGGAGTGTGAGTAGTAGTGCTTGTGAGCACCTGACATCTCATAACAGGAACGGCGGAGCTCTTGTGGGGAAGTCGACGCCCAGCTTTATATGCGTTCCCATACTGATCGGTCCGAGACCTCAGATGATTGCCACGGACTGCTTTCGGCTATGATAGGTACTATATTAGCACTTTATATTGAAGTGCTTGTCGTATTCATACCTATAACGGATCAAATTGAGACTATAGCCGGAGGTCCGTCAACCCCTCACGTCAGCGTATGAGTGGCAATATTGCTCTGCATAGCTAAAGAGCCATAAATTAATGAACTGACACTTAGGTCTCCATTGCAGCGATTTTACAGCTATCAGGTGTCGAATACCGCCACGTCTAGCACATCACGCCAAGAAAATATCTTTTCGTAAATACGTCTTGAGGCTTTCACCATCGCGGGTCATACAATGATACACCGCTAAACTGGGAGTACTGTCGTTGTAGAGTATGACAAGCGCGCGCGACAGAGTATGTATGTGAAATACCGGGAACATAGAAACGGGGCCAATTGAGACAAGGTCGAAGATCTGGATCTTCCACGCATTGCCCCACGATCTCCGGCTAATGCAGCTGCGGGGTCTCGGAAATCACTTCCAGTCTGTACAAAGGCGCTCGTGCCTCCAGGGTTGACTTCACCCATCCAGGAGCTCCTTCACAAAGGCATGTAACTCCGCCGACGACTCATGTGACAGCGTCTTGAAATACGCCGCGTCCTCCCTCCCCGCAGCCGATACCTCCACAATCCTCCTGGCGAGCCAGCACATTTGAGGTGAGTGCTTGGCGAGTGGGCTGGCGTCAACCTCTTCCTTGCTAGCCTTTTTGACGGCGGATTTCCAGAAATCTTGCCACCGGGAGAGTGCACGGAGAGCTTTTGACGCCAGGAAGGGAAGGGTGCGGTTGTGCCGAGCGGAGGCGATAAGGACCTGTATTCCTGGAATAGCTAGTGTCAAATACCAGTAGACCACAGCTGTGGTGGTACCATTACAAGGACAAACATACCGTCAATTACGATACTCAAATCGCCAATCGTGAGTCTGTGGGGGAAATCGTGATACGTGAGAGAGAACTGGTCTTCCATCATGTCTTCGACAAAAGAGCGAACGCAGTAGGGCCGGTGTAGGATCCCGATTCCTTCCGACTGGATGATGGATTGGAATTCGGCCTCATCCTTGGCATCCCAGAGTGAGTTTACACAGGGAAGGTCACCGGTCATCTCGCAGATTGTAGTCATGCATGGTGCGTTAAACACTCCCCCGTGTCGCCAATCGGACCTTACTACAAGTACTCCAATTCTGACAAAGAGAACGTTAGTAGACGGCTAGACGAGGATGGTGTGACGCGTAGTATCCTACCTGATACAACTTTCCAGCACGATGAATTTCTCCCAATCCGACTCCGCCCCTGGATTTTTTAAAGCGTGTCTGAGACTGGGATAGCCGAGCGTGCGAGCAGCATGGACCAGGGCCGGAAGCCTCCGCGCCCTGACCCTCCGCCGCGACGAAGGGTTCCTGATGACCCACTGGATATCATTCATAAGCGTCGCCGCCGAAAGGGTGGCAGCCATGTCTTTCGACACTGTGACACCGCTGCTATAACTCGCTTCTAACGCCGCATGCAGCTGATTGAACGCGTATTCTTCGGCGAGGTCGTAGAGGCCCCGGTAGTCAACACCATTCTTCCCGCAGTACAGCGACCCGCATAGGAACATTGCCAACAGGAGAGCTGGTGGTGTGTTCTCCATGTCAAAGGTTGGACGATGAATGATGGGGTAGTCGGGGTGTGTGTAACGGAAGTAGGTGGCGATATGAGTCCGCAGGTTGGCGGGCGTCAGTAACTCTGGGAGTGTGTTGATATCTAAGGCGTATTCCCCGGTGGAGTAAATTGAACTAGGCCCGAGCGAGGTATTGACGGCACCTAGGTCAGCGAGGATTTTCGCAATGGGACCAGCTAGACGTTCGTCTTCCTGTGAGAGTGCCGACCCGTATGATGACTCGTCGAATTCTATATCGTAGTCCATGAAATCGTCGAATAATGTTTCCGAAAACTCGCCAGACTGGGATAGATCGAGGCCCCAGGAGAGAAGACTGAGGTCAATTGGGACGTAATCCGTGATTGGCGAAACACCCACGGCACGGGCCGGCTCTGGAGTCCTAGTTTCGTCCTCGACTGGACGAGATTCGTCTGGAATCATGTCGACCATTGACTTCGCAGTGGGGTCTACGAGACCAAGCAGGAAATCAGCAGACGTGTGCTTTGTGCCCTCCAATGCACCCAGTGATGTCGACCTCCTATCTTCTGTAGTCCTGCTGTAGGTACAGGGGACTTGTCGGGAGTTACACCTTGAACACGGCGCGCTGTTGTCACATTGGACCTTGCTCTTGAAGCAGCCGTCACAGGCTCGAGGCTTTTTACCGCGTCTTGCTAGGGGCAGGTCATTAAATGTGGTTCGTTGTGGGCATCCGATAACATGCTTGCGACAAACGTCTCTACAATACCACTTAGGTCAGCGTGCGACAGAGACATAATGTGTGAGTAAGATGGAAAGCATGGGTTGAATGTCCAGCAGGGCAGGTGCAGATAGTACCTTCGCGCAAAGGATTTGGAGCAATACGGGCATTGGAACCGGTCGGATACAGAATCTGCGGCTACACGTCAGGCTGTTCCTGGTGGATTATAAAAACCCGTAGTATCCGCCGCAGGGGCAGTGTTTGGGACAAGGAACGTGGACCCACGTGTGGCTTCGTGCCGCCTAAGATGGCTGCTTCTCTTGTACTCCTTGCCGCACACGGAGCATTTCCCTGGCGGCCCCGTGCCCTTGAGAGGTGTGGGCATAGTTATCAGCTGTAACCTGATAGGCTGGGGCTAGAAGACGAATAGTGACGGTATCATGAGCCTTACAGAAGCGACTTGGCGCGCGAGGTCGCCCGTACCATACACGTTCAGGGGCGTAGGGAGCAGTCAGGGGAGGGGTGTCGTCGGTGGACAAAGTGGGTTTTCTCCGATTATATCGGGAAGACGAGGAGCCGAATAAAGTTTGGACGCCAAGAGGCGGGTTTTCGGAATATTCCGGTGGGTCCTGGTGGGTTATCTCCGAGCTGGGAGTGGCACGGGGGCTACTGGCCTGAAAGAACTTACAACTCGGCTCTTTTCTTCTTCAAAAGTGCATCTGCAGCTATAAGGGTCCTATAAAGCAGGAAGTTTGCTTTTGCCATACCGAAGTCGATTTCGATCACCCCGGCGGCGACCACCACGAGCATCCGTAACCGTGTTAGCCAAGGCGTACTGGCGGTACGACCTACACTTTTCTCCTTGACCAAGGTCCGGGTCTACGAGTATATAAGTTGGGAAACACCTAAAAAAAAAAAAAAAAAAGGAAACTATGCCGTGCCCTGGGGTCTTATCCGGTATGGAGCACACATCGAGATTCCTAGCACTGACATAATTGCTAACGTTCTTGACATTTGCAGCAAGGTCTACACGACTTTGCCGTGCCAAAGCGTGTACGGCAGCCGCATACTGTGGCTATCCGGCGATTTCGAGACCACTCGTTACAGTTCAGCGCAGGATACTCGATCCAGAGCGCAAACGAAGTGTTTCCACGAAAGCAGGTCCTCATAAGGGGCTTCCCCGCAATGTGCCCCTCCCTTCAGAGGACAAACCTTCAAACGCTGTACAATATGCTTTGTGAGTCGCCAATCGTCGAACTTCCCAGTTGATAGGGAGATCCTTACAGTGACTGTGTGTTACGGGGGCTAATACCGCGTCGAACCAGGACTACCCTCGACAGCCTAGCCAACTGGGCCACACAGGGCTCCCTTTGGCCCCTGAGCTTCGGTCTCGCCTGTTGCAGTATTGAAATGATGCACGTCTCTATGCCCCGGTACGACCAAGACCGCCTGGGAATCATCTTCCGCGCCTCGCCCCGCCAAGCCGACGTCATGATCGTTGCTGGAACTGTCACGAATAAGATGGCCTCCGCCGTGCGGCAGGTATACGACCAGATGCCGGATCCGAAGTGGGTCATCAGCATGGGAAGTTGCGCCAACGGCGGCGGGTACTATCACTATAGCTACTCTGTTGTTAGGGGCGTTGATAGGATCTTGCCCGTGGATGTATACGTTCCAGGGTGTCCCCCGACAGCGGAGGCGTTGATGCAGGGTATTTTCTTGCTACAGCGGAAGATGCGAAAGACACAGAGGAGCAGGATGTGGTATCGCAAGTGAGTCTTGAAATTCTGGTCGCGGACCGTTGTTCCGGTGTGGAGAAAACGCGCCGGGAAAATGGGCCTGTCTATTACGGTGGATAATATAAGGACTCAGGTTTATGCTCTTCCTAGTGCGCTTTTGGGGAGTAGCTCAGATCTCTGTGCGCTCTTTGTGTTATCTAGAACAAGACACTCTATTCTATACTGCAATGGATATGAATTGAGAATCTATAATTCTTGTTTCAACGACATTGGCCAGATCGATGCGGAGTTTTTTTTTTTTTTTTTTTTTTTTTTTTTTTTTAAAAGACGGTGTTCCTCAACCTAACGTCGCCCGCTTTTCCCTTGTGTGCTAAATATTACGCGGCGACTTGT
>JAMFQS010000008.1:0-55578 GCA_025503055.1 Sordariomycetes sp. B11D1 | reverse complement strand
TTATTTACTGCATTTTTTTTTTATTTATAATCTATAATTTTTTTTTCAACGAAATTGGCCCGATCGTTGGTGTTTTTTTTTTTTTTTTTTTTTTTTTTTTTTTTTTTTACACGACGGTGTTCCTCATCCTCACGTCGCCGCCTTTTCCCTTGTGTGCTACATATGACGCTGCGACTTGTTACAGTTCGGAATGGCGTCTTATACCTCCGCGTGCTTCATGCCTGGGGTGGGATTGTGATATCCGAGCTTGACAGACCTGTCCTTACTTCCCTCAGGCCCGATGGCCCCAGGTATAAACAGTGGTTGATCGGAACGCCATTAAACTCAATCGCCATCTTGGCTACTGTCCATTCAACCATGGTAACGTCACGCTTGTCTTCTACGGCGATGAAAACAGGATATCCTATGCTAAGCTCTTTCCACATGATCTGGGTGTTTTTGCGAGGACCTGGAACACTAGGTCTGATTTTCCCCTCATCGCGATGAGTCATGAAGTACAATGGCCCCCTTCCATGGCGCCCAAAACTCCTATTTAGTTTTTCCAGACGCCGCGGATATCCATGTAGGTGCAGCTTTCCTCCAATGAATCTCGTCTGACAGGACGGCATCTTCATAATTCGCCAAATGCGAATAGCAGCGGGGCTGCGTCATCAATCAAAATCATATGACCGCAGCGGCGTGACCTCTCCTAATAGACTAACACATGCATTCGCTGCGACTGATCTTTCCATCATCTTTCCACTAAGTTCCCTCGTTTTCGTCGCTATTGAGAGCCATCGTTCGTCGATAAGCGGGCCCTACAAAGTAGGCCCGAGGCTCGGGTCGCGGCCTTCGGGATGTTGTAGGCGTTGTGCGAGCTGTATCCACGATATCCAATCCCAGAGACATAGAATAAAGTACATATCGAGTCAGAAAGCCATTAATCGCCGCTCAGCCGTGTTTGACGAGCGCTGTAAGATGCCTGGCCTCCGAAATTCCCCCCTCCATTCCACCTGGAAGGCGCTCTCACATCGCTTGCCAAGGATCCCCCTCCGCTAGGATAGACACACATGAATCGGACCTTTTGGGCGGTTGTGCACTATCATCTACAACGACATGTCCTCAGCCCGGAACAGAATTTCGACATGGTTCGTCTTGATGCGGGCCCTGGACAGACAGGCGACCGTGGCCTACGTCGTCTTCCGCCGCTCCTTGGTGTGCGCCTTGTCGGTGCGCGAGTCCTTCATGGGCTTGCAGGCCCTGTTATAAGGATGTATGATTCTCGCGAGTTATCCGTTGGAGAAATGAATTTCGAGGGGGGTGATACATTGCAGAGCGAGGCGCGTCCACCGTGTCAGACATTGGTTCACCCTCGGGATCGTATTATTACTCAACATCTTGACCTTGGCCATGTATTGTTGTAGGGGCGTGCCAAGGATACCGCGAAATCTAACAACAGCCGTCACAAGATGACAGGATCGAGTCAGATTCTGGACTAGCGACACACCACGATGCATGTCATCCATTGCCTGCTTCTACCGTCTCCCGCATCTCGCGTGCGCCAGTGTACCGCCTCACGGGGTGCTTGCCAAGCACGCCCAAGTCAGTCACTGCGCCACAATCTGCTTTGAGACAGTCTCGTAAACCTGTCAAAGGCTGCCATGGTTCGATTCCAAAGACCCAAAGACGGACCCTCAGCGACAAAGGGAAAAAAAAAGAAATGAATAACAAAGGAGCAAGAGCAGAAGCGCCCTTATAATGATGGCCTTGGTGACCGCGGGGGCTTCATCTTCTCTGGTACACATACTACGGTTACATGGCCCCCTTTATTGGGGAAGGAGAGTACCCCCGTCCTCGGATGGGAGATGAAAGCCACAGGGGATTCACCCACGTTCTGCAACATCGTAGGGCGCCCGGCGAGCTGGCCGTTCCTCGTTGCTAATCGTAGTGATACGCGCTAACAAGGCTTGGCCTTCGGGGTGCATCCGAAGTGGGAGAGCTCCGGCCAACGAGGTACTCTCCTCGTTTATCGCGAACAGGCGGGGCGCTCCTTTAGTGGGGCGGATCGGTAGGCCCCTGTCGGAATCGTGGTCTGGGATTCAGGCGGTTGGAAGCCTCGCCAGCAAGGGCCCAATCGCGATGAAACATCGGCGAACTGTCCCGGAAAGACCAGGCCGTTGACCACCGGCACCGAGGCGTTCCCCTGTAATCTAAAGGCCCCCCGCCGGGTGGACGCACCCGGATCGGCGTCCCAAGACTGCGCCCAGCGCGTGGTAAAACACGGGGCGCCTCAACTGCCACCTGAGCCTCCGTGCACCCCCAAATGGCGGCTGGCAGGTCTGCGACTTCGGACGAAAGGCCCTGTCTGTGGTGATCTTCTTGACAAGGTGAAGCGGGCCGCCACTACCCGTCGATCTCGTCGTGGATCGTCGAATACGGTCGACAGACTGTATTGAAACGGGCATGCGGAAGGCGGCTGCATCCGGGCAACTCTTGCCAGCGCGTGGATGGGCGCTTAGGCAAGAACCCAAAGGGGCTCAGAAACCCCGTGCTGGCAGGCCGAGCCCTTCTTTCAGGCCGCCCTTGGTCTCTGCAGGGGGCCGCGTTCCAGTGGGTCCTGGACACTTCGGCCCATTCGGATAGGCGGGTAAACATCCCAGAGACCAGGGCTGCCCCGCTGAAAAGCAACGGTGCTCGGGCAGCCTTAGCCGCTTTGGGATGGATCCCGGCGATCTGGAACATCAACCACACCTCCTGCAATTAAGCCCGCTTACCGATACGCGGCGCAAGCGCACGATGGCAAACGGGGGGAGCGCTCAGCTTGTCAACGATTCTGGTCGTGAAGACCCCACAAACAAGACAACGGGGGGCGCTTCTGGGCGCCCTCGACGCTCGTATTTATTGTCCCCCTCCCTCCGCCTTTGTCGGAACCCGCCTCTCGACTCCATTTCTCTCTCACGGGGTTTCTGTCCTTCCAGACGCTTACATTCGCTTCCTTTGTAGTTTTCCATCTACAGTTCACTCTCTTTCATTGCCTGGTGCAGTCACTCTCTTTCCATTATACAAGCCAGCTTGGCATTCCTCACATTCACTTCTAAGAAAATATTTCCAACCCACCCCGACGAGAAGCAGAACCCAGCAAGATGAAGTACATCGCCACCCTCCTGGGCTCCGCGGCCCTCGCCGCGGCCCACGGCTTCGTCGATACCGCCGAGATCGGCGGCGAGACCTACACCTTCTACCAGCCCTACCAGGACCCCTACTCCAGCCCCAAGCCCGACCGCATCTCGCGCCGCATCGAAGGCAACGGCCCTGTCGAGGACCTCGACTCTATTGACCTCCAGTGCGGCGGCTACTCCGCTGGCGGCATCGAGGGCTCGGAGCCCGCCGCCCTGCACGCCAAGGTCGCGGCGGGTGAGGAGGTCACTCTCTACTGGACCCTGTGGCCCGAGTCGCACGTTGGGCCTAGTCTCACCTACATGGCCAAGTGCCCTGACACCGGCTGCCAGGACTGGCTTCCCGGTGATGAGTGAGTGCCGTGTCTTACGTGGTCGGGCCGATCTGAGCTAACAATTCGAAAAAGGGCTGTCTGGTTCAAGATTCAGGAGGAGGGCCGCGACGGCACCTCGAACAACTGGGGCACCGTGAGTTCCTTGCACCTCCATCAAGCACGCTGATCCAAGTCTGACAACCCTATTCGGCATAGACCACCGAGCTTATGAGCGAGCCCAACAATGGCCTCAAGTACACCATCCCCGAGTGTATCGAGCCCGGCTACTATCTCGTCCGCCACGAGCTCATTGCCCTCCACGCCTCGTACCAGTACCCTGGTGCCCAGTTCTACCCCGGCTGCCACCAGCTCGAGGTTACCGGCTCCGGCACCACCTCGCCTTCTGAACTTGTCAGCTTCCCCGGTGCCTACGCAGCTGATGACCCGGGCATCACCTACGACGCCTACGCTGGTACGTTTTAAAGCTTCGCTTCGTCTTCATACAAGTTGCTAACCCATCCCAGCTACCGAGTACACCCTCCCTGGCCCCGCTCTGTTCACCTGCGGCGGTGCCACCGAGAGCCCCAACAAGGGTGCCCAGAAGGACCCTGAGGCTTCCGCCTCTGCCCCGGCTGCTTCCAGTGTCGAGTCTGCCGCTCCTGAGGCCTCGACCCCTGCCTCTGGGGATGCTACCGCTGTGACTGAGCTCCCTACCTCTGCCGGTTCCTCGCTCGAGGACCTCCCCACCTCCGTCCCCGAGCCCGAGTTCACTACCCTGACCGCCGCTCCCCAGCCATCTGATGTCGTCGAGGACGACGATCAGTACGAGGAGGTCCCCGTCGACGAGGACGAGGAGGACGTCTGCGAGGACGAAGATGAGGATGTCGAGGAACCTGTCGAGGACGAGGACGAGGACGAGTGCGAAATCGAGGATGAGGACCCCGAATTCGAGGATGAGGAGGACGATGACGAGTGCGAGATTGAGGACGAGGACCCCACGTACGAGGAGGAGCCTCAGACCCCTGGCACCGGAAACGGCGGGAACAACGAGACCCCCTCGAAGCCTAGCAACGGTGGCGACAGCAGCAACGAGACTCCCAACCAGACCCAGGAGTCTGCTTCCCCCGAGACCCCCGTCGAGACCCAGACCCCCGGCAACGGCAACGGTGGCAGCAACGAGACCCCCTCCAAGCCCGGCAACGGCTCTGACGGCAGCTACGATGAGGGCAGCTCCACCCCCAACAAGCCTGGCAACGGCAACGGTGACAGCAGCAACGAGACCCCTGTCCAGACCCAGGAGTCTGCTTCCCCCGAGACCCCCGTCGAGACTGAGACCCCCGGAAACGGCGCCGACGAGGACGTAGATGACGATGAGTGCGAGATCGAGGAGGAGGAGGAGGAGGTTGACGATGAGATCGACCTGGGAGATGAGGAGTGCGAGCTCGACGAGGAGGACTTCTTCGAGGACGACGAGGACGAGGTCGACGATGGCAGCAACCAGACTCCCGAGGAGTCGGCGTCCCCTGAGGTCCCCGAGGAGAGCGAGGTTCCCTCGACGCCCGGCGATGGAGCCGAGGAGGAGGAGGATGAGTGCGAGCCCGAGGTTGAAGACGGCAGCAACCAGACCCCCGAGGAGTCGGCCTCTCCTGAGGACCCCGTCGAGAGCGGGGCCCCTAGCCAGGAGTCCGCCTCGCCCGAGGCTCCCACTGAGACTGCCCCTGTCGACGACAGCTACGAGGAGGAGGTCCCTGCTCCCGAGGAGACGACTGAGACGGCCTCTCCCGAGCCCACCCAGCCTGCCCCCGAGGAGGACCAGATGTACGTCGAGTAGGTTGCTCTGCACAACAGCGCGACGTAGAGGCGTGGGGTAATTTGGTTTTCTTCCAGCCATGAGGCCCTACTCTTGCTCATGGTTGCCCCTAGTGGGCTTTTATATGTACATATGAATATTTCAATTCTCGCTACAACTGCCTCATTTATCCATGTGCCACCATCCCGAGTCGTTATCTGTATTAAGAACCTGTTGGCGTTCTAACGTTGTCGGCTCGGTTGCGAATGAGACGCAAAGCTTTCTTGGCCCTGCACTACTCACAGCAGCTGTGCCATAACTAGCTACCCTCCCATCAATGTTCAGCTACTATGACGCCGTGCTACTGGGGTTCTGTCTAGTGGTCTCCTTCGGCGACTATCCTTGGGCTGCCATTTCTTACTTTGCGCGGCTATCCTTGAGTTACATCATTCCCTACAGGCAATCCCGGTTTGCCGAAACTTCCAGTTTCAGGCCTCATGGAGATGTACGTGGACACACTAAAAGGTCAAGTCAGGAAACACATTCGCAGGCCGGACCGAGATTTCTTCGCATATTATCGTCATGGCAATACCAAAGACAATCTGGAGGACAAATCGCTTCACAGCAGATTATCTATCTCGTAGTCCCTCCTTCATAGATATGAGCGGCTTTTAGAGACCAGCATCAGCCCTGAGGATCTCATTCAAACCGGCCCTCTCCACACAATTCTCTAGCTTAAATGACGCCGCCAGGGCATCCAACTCCTCAAAGCTCAATCCCTTAAAGTAGCATGCGTATTCCCTCGTTAGGATCCCCGAGAGCAGGATATCGCGCAGCTTCGTGTGGATGTGCGTCTCCAAATTCCAGTGCGGCGGATACAGCGACTTCAAAATCCACTCGGGAATCTCTTCGCGGAAGTGTTCGATGACGGGGGCGTAGACATGGGCTACATGTTTATCGTCGCGACCCCACCTGTCGAGGCCCAGACGCTTCTTCTTCTCCAGCCAGGGCTTCATGTGGGTCATGTAGGCGGAGTCTGGCTTGCAGTACACCATGCCTACAAGTGGGGTCCTCGTCAGTGTCCTCCAATCCCCCTTCCGGGCATGCTCTTTGCTTACCTTGAAAGCCGATATCCTTGTACAACCATATGCTCCAGTTGATCTCATCCGCCTTGTAGATCTTGACCTGTTGGCCGACCAGCCGGTACCTCTGGTCGTTGATCCTCTCATGACCCTCCTCGGACTCGTTCGCGTAGACAGGCCCGAACTCACCATTCCATATCTGCCAAAGTTAGGTACATCTCCACATGGGTCAAGGGGAAACACTCACGGGAACATTGCGCCCTTTCATAAACTTCACCTTCCGCTCATACTGCTTCTGCAAATGGTCCTTCTGCTCTTGTGCCCCGGTGTAGGGCACACCGCTCGGGAAGCCCATTGTTGCGTAGTCGTGTATAGCGTACACGCAGTTCGGCAGGACCTCCTTGAACCCCGTGAAATCCATCGCGTATGTGTTCCCGTCGAGGAAGAGAATGTGGTCTGGGTCGACTTCGCGGATAGCCTTTTCTATCCGGGCGTAAAATAGCTGGAGCTGGTCCTGTTCACCATCCGCTGGCTCATTCATTGGGTTATATCCGGCCACCTTGTCCCAAAAGATTAGTTACTGCCGCGGAATAGTCGGCGAGGTGTATGGTATGTTTACCCAGGTGTTACCCTTGTAATATTTTGCAATCTCGACCCAAAGGTTGATCATCTGGTCTTGTAGAACCTTGTAATCCCAGAACAGAGGCTTGTTAATGGCAGAGTCACAATGCCATCCGTGATTCTGGCCACCGGGGAAGGTATGCATGTCGATGACGGTGTAGATCCCCTGCGATGCACATGCATCGATAATACGATCCAGGAGCTTGAAACCGTCTGGCTTGAGCACAGACGGGTTACGGTCATCTATGAAGTGCCGGTGGTTCATCGGAACACGGACACAGTTCAGTCCCAAAGAAGCGAGTAGCTTCGCATCTTCGACTGTGAAGAAGTACTCTAGGAACTAGAACATTTTAGCACAGTTGATGGGAGACTGGGTAGTGGGTTCGCACACCTTGTCAAAAAAGAAGTCGTACTTCTCCTTACCCATCGCCTCAAGCATTGCAGCGCGCATCTCGTGTTCGTAGCCGGGGAAGCCGGTGATGAAGTTCTCCATGTTTGTGTGTCCTCCAGTTGCGCACTACATTCATAGTTTAACTGCAGTTCCTTGGATATTCCCAGGTTTGGCGTCTTACTTACGCCTTTGAGTATGATTTTGTGGCCATCGGCATCGACAATGTCGGTGCCGCTTACCCTGAGGCACGACTTGGGTGTTTGTCGCGGCATAATTCGAGGGAGCTGGAGCGCCTACTATGTCAAGGCTTTACTTTGTTCTTCGTGGCTCAGTGCCAGAGCTTATTCCCCTGGTAGTTAGTAATTTGGTTCCCAAGTCCCAAATGACACTATGGCGCTGCTGCTTGTTAGGTACTCGGAGGGGGGTGAAGCGCATAGCCCAGCTCGCTATTATACCTGTAACACCGCCTGATGACTTTCTCTACCTGATGTGTGTGGCAACATCCTCTCCTCCGTTGGTCTCTGCGGATAATATCACGATGAGCTCCCCGCGCCAATGAGAACTTTGCCGGCTAAATTGCAGTCGATCCTTGCAAGGCCATGCCCACAGTACCCACTTCCACCGGACGATCACATCGAAATGAGAATGAGCGGCAGCGTGCCTTGCGCATGATCGTCAATACCCCGCAAGGAACCCCGCGATACGACCCCGCATGGCTGCATCCCCGCACCAGGGGTCGGGGCACTCCACCCCGAAGATCGGTAGTTCGGTTGGCAGAGGGCAAGGGGTCCTTGTGGCAGTCCTGTGTATACAAAGCCACGACAGCTCGGCCCGACAGTTGCGAGGGCGTCCTGCTCCAATCGTGACCCACATGTCTGGTATGAAGGCTCTTCCAGCCCAGCCCCCCAAAGGCGATGGAGACGGGCCCACTCAGTTTCGGCCGAGATTGGACTCCGAGGTGTACCGTTCTGGGTGTATTCGGCTAGCCATAGCACTGGCGGGTAAAATACTAGTGCGATAGATTTGGAGTAACTCTCCCAAACCGGAATTTCTAGGCGCTTCCCTCCCAGACTTAACTAGTGTTAAGACCTTATCCAGCTGTGATCGTCGGCCGAGGACCCGAGCCCCGGAGCTGACGCTTTATCCGTCGGCAGCGGCACGCCTTTCGGTGACGGCACTCCCCTTGGAAAGTATCGTTTGAGCGGAAAGACCCCGGCCCAAGGACTTGAGAAGGTAATGGAATCGACCAAATACCCACCCGGCGTCTTGGGCTTGTGGGATTATTACAAGACTTAATGGCCCCATCAGTTCCCTTTTCCGTCTTGACTCACACGTCTACACTTTCCAACTGTGACGACAGAATTTCGATGTTCCTGGAGACATACTATTCGTCAAAATGGCTGTAAAGCAGACAAACGTCGCTAGGGCGGCCGAAGAGTCTGAAGTCACGAGGCTTCTCAAGCTGGATACAACACCATGGTACAAGAAACCAAACTTACGCCGCCTCTACTTGTGTCTTGTTCCCGCCGTTCTCGGTGTGGAGATGACGTCCGGCTACGATGGATCCGTCCTGAACGGGCTACAGGCTGTTGGACTATGGCTAAAGTGTGAGTATCTTCAGGCTTACCCCTGTCTGTAACGAAAGGCAAGACTTCATTCTTATTGGAATTTTTGGCAGATTTCGATTATCCAGGCGGTGCTCTCTTGGGGGTGGTGAACGCAGCATACAGTATCGGGAGCGTGATTGCCCTCCCGATCGTGCCTTGGGTATGCGCGCGCGCTATGAGGCTTGCCGGTAAGATCCGGAGCAATTTTCAGGGCTAGACTGATGTTTCCAGGTGAACGATAGGTTCGGGCGGAAACATAGTATCACACTTGGTTCCGTAATCGCTTTCATTGGTGCTATTCTTCAAGGAACATCGGTCCACAGTAAGTACCAGCACCATATCCTATGCAGTTACCTAGCTTTCGGATCCCGTTTTCCTCTGACCTTTCTTGCATTTGGAATGTTCCTTGTCTCTCGAATTATCCTTGGCGCGGGCATTCCGTTCTGCATTTCGGGAGCGTCGCAGCTTATCGCCGAGTTAGCTTATCCACGAGAAGCAGGTATCCTCAACGGCTTGTTCAACGAGTCATGGGTACGTCAATGAACTCACTGGGTCCGATAGTGCAAAAATATCTTAACCCACATACAGTACGCCGGTGCCATCATCGCCGCTGGGACTACGCTCGGTACCTTTTCCATGCCCAACGACTGGTCTTGGCGCCTCCCGTCACTTCTTCAAATGGCCCCGGCAATGCTGCAGCTCATCTTCATTTGGTTTATTCCCGAATTCCCCCGATGGCTCCTGTCCAAGGACAGGGATGAGGAGGCGTTTGTTTTCCTGGTCGAATACCATGCAGAAGGCGACCGGAACGACCCATTCGTCAACGCTGAATACTTGGAAATCCTGGACCGCGTGAGACATGAGATGGAGAGCTCAAAGAGGAGCTGGATGGAACTCCTAAGGACGTCAGGGAATAGGAGGAGGACCTTCATCGCATGCTCACTAGGGTATGCTCCTGCGATCTAGTCAAAGCCGGCTCGTTACTGACAGTCAACGATAAAGTTTGTTTACACAGTGGAGTGGGAACGGGCTTGTCTCGTGAGTGCCGCCACGACGCTCCACCATCGAGAAGCACGCTCACAGAGGCCTACCAGGTATTACCTAGCAAGAGTCCTTCGTACTGTCGGAATCAACGACTTCAGGACCCAGAACATCATCAACCTAGGGCTTACCGTACGATGTCTATCCAAGAATCCTCTACAACGAGAATGGATACTGACAAGTTCGCAGTGTTGGAACCTCGTAACCGGAGTTTCCTTTGCCTTCCTTACCAGTGTCCTTCGCCGTCGGGTCCAATATCTCCTTGCCTTCGCCGGCATGACCGCCATCTTTGCGGTATGGACGGGCGTAAGCGCCAGATATAACCAGACGGGCGATACCGGCTCGGCGTACGCCGTGGTAGCTATGATCTTTGTCTATTATCTCTTCTACACCATCATGCATCCGCTCACATACATTTACATCACTGAGGTGTTCCCATTTGTTCACCGGGCAAAGGGCGTCGCTATGACGCAGCTCTTCTCGAGGGCGGGCTCGGCGTTTAACCAGTTTGTTAACCCAATCGGGCTGGATAACATCGGGTGGAAGTTCTACATTGTCTATGTGGTATGTCAACTGTCCTGTGTGAATTCGAGTTTCGATGCTAAAGGATGTAGGTCTGGCTCGCTGTCGAGACTAGCACGGTGCTCTTCGCTTACCCCGAGACTAAGGGGCCCACTCTAGAACAGCTCGCTACTCGTAGGTTTACTTCGGCTTTTACCCAACCCTAAGCACTCAGTTAACACCGGCGCTTAGTCTTCGAGGATGAGAAGCCGGTTAGCAAAGGTGACATCCAGGACCGTGAAAATCCTCCGGTCTGACAATCCGCGAGCATGTTTACCGCCATCGCCCTTCCGTCCGTCCACCGAGAGGCATGGTTGCCCAACCGAGCGAAAAAGAACAAGTTAGAAAGGTGGAGGCAGTTAGGGCCTCGAAAAAGATTTCTCGACTTCCCACTCCCCTGTCTACATAATTCTATAACGTCCAAGATCCTACGGTTCTTGTGTATGGACACAAGTAGTAACCCTGTAGGGCATGTGTCATTCATCGTTTGTAAAGAATACTAAGAGACACGTACAATTACCAATACTTCTCGTTCATTCCTCAACCATGTGCAAGCGTATCTGTCTATTCCACGCTCAATCTGTAGTGTTCAACACCGTGGCATTTATACAATATGGGATTCGACGTCCTCGATATTCTCCGACAGCTAGCCATACACTAGCACTGGGCGGATCAAAGACGTAATGCCGCATCCGGAGTCGATGATGAAGCACATGCTGTCAAATCCAACGGGATCATCGATATTGTTGGTCGGCGCAAGGCGGAGGCGTCCTTGGCATACATGGGGTCTCATCTCAGTTGACAGGTCCGCCTCTTAAGCAAGCTCTGCGACTGGATCGTGTCCAATGCCAAGATTTCCCTTTCCGAACTTCCGCTGCACGATGTGACTATTGACGCCCTCATGCTACAGCATACCTATTCTAGCCTTCTAGGCCGAGACCGATCATGGATGCATACGCCCCTACCCTCCTGTCTCGGGCCCCCGCTTCTCTCGCCACATCCCCTTCCCTCTTCTCCAGTGCTCCTTAATCATCACTATGCGGTGATCCTCAACAACACCGACGCTCGTTACTACATTCGTTCAATGAAGGCCACGGTCTTCGCCAATGGCGCTCTTTTCGTGGCAACGGCGGCGGCACACGTGCGCCTGCCCTTTGCCTACCGCCATGCGGCCTCCACGACCCAGGATCCTGGCGCCGAGCTAAATATTGTCTCGCTTGCGTACTTAGTCAACGTGACGATCCAGGAGGTCTCATTTTTCCTAGCAACGAAAGGCGACTTATCACATGTCCCGGACTCTGAACTGTGCGGGGCGCCGCCTGACTTCGAGATCTGCCCAATGGGCTCTTGTGAGGTTGTTGTCTCCATGCAAGGGATGACGCCCCACGTGCTTTATCAACTAACAATCACCTTTCATCGACTAAACAACCAAACCAAGTCGTCGACATACTTCCTATACAGAGATCAATCCCCACAGGCTCACTATAATGATGGCACTGGGTTGTCCGTTACCGAGTTCGAGGACACCATGCGGTTTGGTGACGACGCGATCACCGACTTAACGTTTGGGCTAGCGACTTCAGGGGACTACTCCCGGGGAGTGCTCGGGCTTCAATTTCACAAGAGAGCCGGATATACCATCTTCCAACAGCTAGTGAATCAAGGCCATGATATATCGTTCGCCTACAGTTTCTCGTTGGATAAAGACGCCATGTCGGGAAACCTACTCATCAGTGCTGTCGAGCCGTCAACATTCGATAAGCCGCTTCAACGCCTTCATGCTCGAACAATCTTTGATCCCTACTGGAGATTCGCAGTATCTATATCAAGCCTAAAGTACAAGCCCCGTGACAGTGAGAGCCTCGAGGATCTTGGGTCGCAGGCGACTCTCCCACTCGTACGCTTTCGACCGACTGATATGCTCTCGAGCCTCCCCATTGACATCGCGAAAACGATAGACACCGTCGCGGGCGGGGAATACGACACGGAATCTGATCTCGCAACGATACCATGCTCTGGAGCAAAGATTTCCGCAGATGAGCTTGTCCTTGGGCTGGGTGACAATGGGAACACGACTGTCAGAGTTTCCTTCCCGACCTCGTCATCCCGCGCGAAATGTTCCCTCCCGACGCGGCAAACTTGAACCTTGCAAAAGACACGTGCCTCTTTTATATTCAGAGTGCATCGCACACGTGTAGTCCTGAGTATGTTTTCGACCTCGTGGACGACGAGGTCGCGCTCGCCCAAGCTCGCTTGTCCGATAAGAAGGGACATCAAAACCTTCAGCGAGTACGGATCCACGATCCCCCAGTCCAAGGACGCCGAACCACCAGGGTGCTCTGACTATTGAAACTGTCGCTACGGCAGCCACTTACCTGGTAGCAGCTACGAACCCCCCAGATATCGTCATCTGGACCATGATTCTTGTCGTCCTTGGCGGTATCGCAGTGCTTTGTATATCGGTGACATCTTACGGTGTCTTTCGCATCGTGGTTCATGCTGCTTCAACGGAAGGAAGAAGACAGTGGAGGCTCGTAGGATTGCGGCGTGGGGCATGGAGCCTATACGAGTGCTCCAACCGCCGCCACCCTAGTTTCCGGGATAATGTCTCCGCAGTTTTTACCGTCTGACGGAACCGCGCCGTCAGCGGATGCAGCCACAACTGCAGATAACCCCGGTGCAGTGGCTTCCACAGACGCCCTGCGGCCTCCTCCTTACCACCAAGTAGCTGAATCTCCCGCGCCTCCTTCAGAAATCACCCAAACCAACAACCCACCGTCCTGTTGACCGACTAGCCCTCTCGCTTCCCTGTCGTCGAACCCCCCGGCCGCCCCTGCGGTGTTATCATACGTTCCATTTGTGGAACGAACTCCGCCATCTGTCGAAGCCCAGCCCCACAAGCCAGTATAGACAGAGAAACGGGCTTCGAGAGGGTGCGCACTACGACTGCCGACGTTTTTGGCTAAAGTATTCGATGTTTTCACTTCAGTTTCAGGGCGTGTTTGCAGGTTGTTCGCTTCATCAGGATACCCTATACTATAACTCAGAATAGTCCCGTTTAATATTACTCTGTGGTTCTGTCCCTTAGGAGCATCTCTTTCTCGAGATTATACGTCACTGCATTCGTACCCTGAACTGTCAAAACTTCTTTCATAATATACCCTAGTAAGGGTCGTGTCTAACGATGAAGGATATGAGAGACGTAAATGCTAGTATACAAGAATTACGCCGACGCCAATCTACGCCTCAACCTTGGCCTCACTTCCGTTTGTCTCCCCAACCTTCAAATCTTCCATCCCCTTCCTGACCCCACTAAACGGACAAACACCCGCAACAGTCGCACCCTCCTCTTCCTCCTCCAGAATCTTTTTCCCATTGAGGTATCCTTCCCTCTCGATTACGACCTCCGCCCCTTCCTTCACGAACTCCGCGCCGTCCTTGACGTGCCACTTCGCCATGAGGTCGTTCTGGATCCAAATGACCTTTCCGATGGCCTTGACGAGCGCGACCTTGCGCTGGAGGTGGAGGCGGGGATGGGAGAGGATGGCTTCGGTGAGGATGTCCTGGATGAACGAGAGGCAGACGCCCAGATGGATGTATTCTACGTGGAGGGGGTGTGCACGGCCGAGGCCGACGTGCATCATCCTATATGATGTTAATACCCTCATGCTCTAGGTGACATTGGAGCTTTTGGTGGGGGAAACACGTACCCAACTTTGTCCAAGTATTCCCAAAACTCCAGCCTCGACGGGTCGCTGCATAGCTTGTTGAGATACGCCCTCAGGAACATCTTCCTGTGCAGGATTTGCGGGCTGTTTTCGTCCGGCTGCTCGTCCAGCGGCCCTTCGAAGCTCGTACTTCTCGTCGTAAAGGCTCTCGCGGTGATGTCATATTGCAGGAGCTTCTTGTACACGATGTTGACGACGGCGGGAATGAGGGCTTTGATGTATTTTGAGCCTGTTATTAGGGCTTCGATGTCGTCTATTGAGAGGGCGCGATGCTTTAGCGAGATGCGACCGGGAATGGATCGTGGTAGTGCAGGTGGGGACAGGGGAATGAGGCCGGGGGGGGGGGGGCTACTAACGGCTATTGAAGTCTAGGAAACTGTGGAGGTATTTTATCCTCGCTTCAAGGTTGGTATATAGGTCTTCGCGCTCGATGTGGGTCATGAGACGGCCCTTGGGTCTCGTCATTTCAGGGCGCGGCAATTCGCCAGTTTTGGGCTGTGTCTCGGTCATTTTCACGGTAGAACGACGATGTCAACGCTGGTTAGGTTGAAGAGAAAAGTGCTGCAGTCAATTGTTCTAAACTGGTAGCAAAGGTGGGAGGCACATGGACCCCGCCATCTCATATAGGAGGAGAGGCAATTCCCTTGCGTCATTGTCCATCCGAAACATCCTCTCTTCGAACGGGCGAGGTTATCGTGAACGTAAGATGGCGGACCACATGGCCTGATTTTGTGGGACGATGGCGTGGTATTGGCGCGCTGCCCATCGTCTCATACCCCGGCTTTCTCCGATTTAGCGCATGACAGGGGTGGTGTCCTCAAGGCTGTGAAATGCTTGGCATTCTATTATCGTACAAAGCACAGGGTGGGTCCGCGGGCATGGGCTGGCCTTGGCTGCAGGAGCTGTTCCAACCTCGGATATCTATCGCCTCGTCTGGCTGGTTTATCGAAACGTTCAAGGTAGGCTCTATTGGTTGGGGGGGGGGGGCGCGGCGTGGTTCGTAAGTGCCTTTGGCGTTTGCACATGGCTGAAAAAGGCAGTGGTCCCAGTCGTCAGTAACGGCGGACAGTATGCCAGTTAGGTCTGACGCCGTAATTCTTATGGGAAACAGCTCATTCCAAGTAAAGCGTATGTTCTGAGGATGTAGCGATCGGACGGGATCTCGAAATAAGAATTTCCAACTGAGACTACACCTGGTCCACTCGTGAGATGCTATAGTAAAACTAGCGATTCCGCCTTGAAATCGGAGGACACGCTCCCATAGCTCATCGAATTCCAGTCTCCGAATTTCCTCAATCGGCCAAGCCACCCGCACACTGCTGCTATTGTGCTTTTCGAACATCCATCAACATCCGGTATACTCGCCTTATTGCTAAATCCACCTGTCAAAGGGACAGTTCGTCGCTGCCCGAAGGCTCTCGACGACAGCTACACCAGTCGAAACTACCAGGACCTTGCAGAACCGCAGATTGCGTTGAACGCTGTCCCACGCCTAGACTGCCGGCTTGCCCTCTTGGAGACCTTGAAAGATTGCTTGCGTGGTATACCGGGTCAGCTACCGAAGTAGCTTCCACTCGGCGTCCAGCACATCCGGGACCGCAACCATGTAGAGCTCCACCACGGCCAGTTTGCCCCTAAGCGTGCCGGATACCAGCCATCAACCGATGCTCCACACGGCACGCGAATAGGACGACATGTTCGCCTTAGCCACCTCGATGCAGAGATCTAAAACTCTCCCTCTTTTCCCATACTACGTCTGGCAACATGACATAGGATCGACGAAGGGAGTACGCTTGTGGGGAATGAGCCTTATCCAGGTAGTTCGTTACGTCCCTGATTTTAAATACTATCACCGACACATTAACGGGCCGTCGGAGGTTGAGCGGGGCGGTCGGCGGAAGGACGTGCAAGACAAAACTCGGGTCCATTAGGCGAGTCTCAGCACAGCACTGCCATCCGGGCTTTTGCCTCTGCGTCGGATAATCATCTAGAAGAGGAGACTGCGAGTAATTTAGCTAAAGACGGCATCTGGCAGTGCTGTTCTACTCTACAAGTATGGTAGTATACGTACATACGAGACAGGGCTAATGCCCCGGCGGCCTGGAACTATGCCACGAGCTCCTCTAGCAGCACAAGATTTTGTGTAGACTTAGTAGGGTTGCCATCACGACGGCCGTAGGATGATCTCCGCTGGAGGCCATGAGATCACTAAGATCATTGAGCACTGGGAGTTTTCATTATGGGGTTTAGCGCCCAGTACGGGCTTCTAGCTCCACCCACTCCTATAGGTTGCTCGAATAGTTGTTGCTGGGCCGTACCCAATCCCGACCATTCCCTTGGCCCTAGTCCGCTGTAGTGTCAGTGGGTTCGCTCACCTCGCGATCTAAAGTTAAAAGTGAGACTAATGATCGAGTTAGCGAGACAAAAGCAGGTGTCTGCGTCGCTTCGTAGTTGTACGAGCAAAAACAAAAGGCCCCAAAAAATAAAGGTTCGTGAACCCAAAGTGATTTGAACACTTAACCTTCTGGAAACTCCCAGCAGGGGGATAGTACTCCAACTGTTGCTGGAATCAGACGCGCTACCGTTGCGCCATGGGTCCCACCGGTCCGGTGTGACAGCTGGTTGGCTACAAGTGTTTATTTAGCCTGGATTTAGCATAAGTGCCACTGTTTATGCTCGCACCCCCCGCTTTTAATTGCCGCTGTCTATGCCATTCATGGAGACACATATTTTGCACCTCCTTCTATTACGTAGCTCGAGTATGTTGTGCGGAGGCAGAATCTATAACCCATCTTACTTTCTAAATTTCTGGGGATGCCTTTCTTTATGGATCTTTGGCTGGTCTTGCCGATATGGCCCCGCCAATGGCCGTGGCACTCTGACATTGAAAATTGGTTACTCACCTGGCTGTTGTTTTATCGATTGTATTGACTTACCCGACATCCATAGGTAACGGATGTCACGGACGCGAAACTACGCGTTATTAAAAACAGGCTACTACACAGGGTTATACTAACGTCGACTCGGTCGCCATTCGACACCTACTGGGCAGCAATCTCTTCCACAATTTTATCGTGCCCTTCACCTTCACTTACGATGTAACCGGTAGCCCTCTGGGATCAACACGCCAGTGGCTTAGCATGCATGGGAACCTTGCTATATACCCATCATGTTAGCAGGCATATCACAACAATGTTCCTCGTAATCGTCGATTGCCTACCCCGGTTCAACAGCCTCTTCAATGGATATATAGAAGCGCCGGCACATAGCATTCCCATCATAGTTCGCGGGATCGCTTGATGAGCATGATTAAGGGGGTCGCAGTAGCACTGCATGTAATATCTGAGGCACAGGGTTCACTTTCGTGGGTGTTTGGCGGTAGAGAGCCGGCTACACTGCGCATCTTGACCTCCTTACCCCCAGAGATCCCCACCTCGTGCATTTTCTCCCGCTTAGCGTCCTCTAGCCCGGTGCACTCCCACGTCGTGGTCTTACAAGCCAAAGGCCTCGCGTTCGTCCGTCTCATATTCCTCCAAAAGAGACGCGAGTTTCTGATATCCATATATCATCCCATACTCGCGCGCAGCTGTACCTGCCTCATCCTCCTCCAGTAAGCCCAAGCCCCCGGGCCGGGGCCTATACTCAGCTAAGTATCTGACAATCTTAACGGCGCCTTGTATCGCGGACCGAGATATTAGAGTTCGACCGTCAATAGCATCCCTAGCCCTGATCAAGAACTGGCCCTCCTCTCAGAGCGTCCTCATAACGTCCTTATTTGCCGAAACGACAGCTGGCCCCTCTTGGGTTAAATCTTTGATCTTCTAAAAGTAGCCGCACGATTTTTGTGTGGCCCGCTGATATAGCAAAGCGGAGCGCCGACGCGTGTTCTTGACCGATGGAGTTGATGTCGACTTGCGGGTGTAATAGTAGTTCGCGCACGCAGTCGGTCTGGCCTAGCATGATGGTACTCATTAGTACATTCCACCCGTCGTCTGTTTTCGCGTTAGTGTCCACACGCTCGTCGGCGAGTAGCAGACGGAACACATCGTCATTGGAAAGGTCTGAGAAGTATACCATCTCGATTAGTGCAGTCAGACGCGGGAGGAAGATGGTAGGTGTGGACGATGGCCTTGCTCTTTGCTAAGTAGCCTCTTCGTAGGAATTCAGTCTTCGAAGCTTATAAGAACTATCTCGCTATTAGAATAATTAGTTATATATATTATCGGTTAACTGCCCTTCTTATTTCTTCTCTAATGTCCTTCCTCTAGACCTTGTACGAGAGGACGATACTTTTGAACGTTGTGGAGAAAGGACAACGGAGGATAGAATCAAATATTGATCAACTATACAGAACAGTTTCACGACAGCACGCTGGCCTGAGCGCCCATGGCTGTGGCCTCCACAGTGGTGGATGGGTGCTTAAGCGAATGGATAGGGAAAATGTGGTTCCGCGGATATAATGAGTATACTGCGTCGGGCAACCAAGGTATTTTTATAATAAACCGTCGATCCGTGTTGTAGACAGAATACTCTCCTCTGAGAGCCTATTGTTTTTACCGGGCCGAGTAGCTCGGGGTATGTGAGTACGCCAATCAATTTCGCAATGTCTAAGTCTTTGATAAACATGCATGGGACACTCCACAAGATTTACCTATGCGCTCTCCTAGTCTTCGAATGAAGACCGAAAAGAAAGAAAAAAGTCACCATATAGAAGATAAGGCAAAAAGAAATTGAATGGTCAGTATGAGGGTCGAACTCATGACCTTGGCATTTACTTGATAAGTCGTATAACTTATTAGTACCACGCTCTAACCAACTGAGCTAACCGACCATGGTTGCTGTTCCGTTGTAGCTAGCGTGGAAGCCGGGCGTCTAAGAGGGGAGGAGATAGGAAGGTGGATATGAGTGTGGAGCTCAAAGGTCCCATGGTACGAGATGGGGCCGATCCACTGACTTGGGTTTAACCGTCCGTACGGGATAAAAGCCGGATCGTGCCCCACATCCTATTGACCGATTTAGCTGAAAAGGGATGCGTTTGTCTAGCTGCAATGGGAATAGGTGGAACATGGCAGGGGTCTCGAAGGAAGCCCGGCGTTTTTTTTGGCATGTTTCCTCACCGAGTACGCCGGAAAAGTTTCGACCGGCGCTCCAGTGTCATCTGGCGAGGTTGGGCAAGGATCACTCGTTGGGCAACCTAGAACACCCAACCTCGTAGAGTGCTTGTTCGCGTTTCTTGTGCATGATATAACTCTTGCTTCTACTCTTGCCTCTTCTTGCTTCTTCTTGCTTCTTACATACTCGGTATAGGTCGGGGTTACTGAGACCGAGCCGACGACGATCCTACCCGAGCTGAGAGCCGAGCCAGGGGGAAAGGAATGAAGGAATGAAGCTGGCGAGCAAATCCCAAGAGCCTGCACAAGGGTAAATTGACTCACCCCCTAAATAGACCCCTGACTTACCCCCCTAAACTTACGCGTCACCGAGGTCGGCGCACTAATTCCCCACTGCCCGTCTGCGTGACTATGGCTCGAGCGTCCAGCTGACCCGGGCCCCGTTTTTTGCCAGCTTCTAGCGCAAGCCAGAGGCCCACAAAGTCCCCGCACCCTGCCAAGCGGCCTTCCCCATAGAACCCCGGACCCACGCGCGAAACTAGAAGGCTCACATGGTCAACCGATATTATTGTGGGACCCGCCCTTCTCTCAGGCGCTTCCCTCGCGCTCCGGTCCGTTTCAAACCCTCATTTAAGCTTCCCGCGACTCCATTCTCTGAGCTCTTTCCCCTCGAGTTTCGACTGTCAAAGAAGTCAAGAGAACCGCCGGAATGCAGCTCCTCGACCTCCCGCCCGAGCTCGTTCGCCCCATCTTCCAGCATGTCGCCCCGTCCTTTGGACTGGCGGAATTGCTGCGCCTCCGGACCGTGTGCTGTGGGTTTCCCTCCGCCTTCCCCCTTTCACCCCTCACGCGTCTCTCGCCGACCGCGCACGCCCTCTTGCCTCACCGGAAGGCTCCATCGTGACTCCCGCCGCTAACCAAGGCTCGTGATTAGCGCTCTTTGATCATGAGGTGATGTCCGTCGTCGAGCAGGACCGGCTGCTCCGGCCCGACTTTAAGAGGCCGCACGCCCGGCACCAGCAGTCATTCATGTCCTTCCTCGCCCGTTTCCTCGAGCGCCGGCCGTACGCGCGGAGGCAAGAGGTGCACTGGAATGACAACTCCTCTGCCTTTCTTAACCACATCCTCGACGCCTGTGGCGTCACCTCGGTGTCGGACCGCCTCGCTGGCTTCGAGGTACTCTTTGACCTCATGGACCTCCGGGGCGCGTCCTCCCCCGCGAACCAGGACTCCTATGATTTCGTTCTAAAGAATCTCCGCTCCTGGAATGACCTCCCTATCTATCCGCCCGGCACCCGTTGGATCACCCACCTCGTACCTGCTGCCATTGCCTTGGGCGCCCGCCACGTCTATGCTCCCCTCCTACCTGCACAGGGAGAGGAGCGCGAGTGCAGCGATAACGTTGTCGCTGCACGGCTGAAACGGTCTAGCAAGGTCTTCGGGACCCCCCTCTACGCCGCGGTTGCTTCCGCCGACTCGGACATGGTCCGTCAGATCCTCGACTTTAGGCCCGAGCTGCTACAACGGGGCGTTGCGAACCTACTATCCGTAGCCGTCGTCGCGGGCGGCCAGGATATGGTCGATGCCCTCCTTCCGTACCATCCACCCCGTGATACGTCGCTGCGTTCCGCAATTCTGCTCTGCGCGAGAGAAGGCTTCGTCGGCTGCGCCCGGACGCTCCTCACCTACGCGCAAGATGGCAACGAGAAGTCGAACGCTGTGGCGCAGTGGGCGTTACAGGAGGGTCTGCACCACGCGTCGTTGAAGGGTGACAGGGGCATGATCCAGTGCTTCCTTGACCACGGCGCCAAGCTGAACGCGGATCCCGCCCCGACTCCCCAGCCGGAGCCGGAAGCGGGCCGCGCACGGGATGGAGACAGGACACAGTCTGGCGGTCTCTTGGTGAGGCCACCGCCCCTGAGTCTTGCGGCGTGGTCTGGGAACGGGGACTTCATGACGTGGTTGATCGAGAATGGCGCTTCGATCAACGGCCAGTTCAGCAACCTCTCTCCCATATTGGGCGCTATCCTAGGTGACCAGGTGGGGACCCTTAAGCAGTTGCTCGAACTTGGCGCTAGCGCGCAGTGGGACCCATCGTCGTGGGTCCTCGCGTTATCCCTGTGCATCGAGGTCCATGGGAACCACACCTTCCGCCACCTTATCCACGACGCCAAAGTAATCGACATACCATCCATTGACTTGGAGAGTGAGGACGATGGTGGACTCGGCAGCCTTGTTGAGAAGCTCTGTGAAGTGGGTAACGTCGAGGCCTTTGACATCCTATCAGAAGCCGGCATGCCCATCGATAAGGAGTTCCGCGGGACGGCATCATGGACCCCAATGATGATCGCGCAGTCTTATGACAACAAGGATGAGCGGAGCATCATTGGCAGGCTCGAAGCCCTCGGCATTAAGCAGTATGACTTGACGCAGACGCCGTACGCCCAGTGCTTCGAGTCAGGGGAGTGGCCTCGCAGGACGTGGTATTCTTCCCCGGCGATGCCGGACACGATGGGTCTCATCCGGAACGACTACGTGACCCAGTAGAAAGCAGCATCTCTGTGCCGTTCCGAACTTCTCTCGAGGCATACCGTGTGGTATACCTTGTGCCCCCTTTCGCCGGCGGCGACCGGGTTTTCTTAGTAATTTTGTAATGAGGCGTCATCTCCGCTATTGTTTTGCTTGGGATACCATAGCCACCGGGTCTGCTTTTTGTCTAGCATTTTCATAGCCTGCGTTGTTTCCCTACTTCCTCCTGAATAATATTAAAGGAACTTTGGCTATTATCTTCTGTCCATTGCCCCCGTGGTACTCCCATCTCCCTTGGATGCCTTTACCTTTCTTGTCTCGCCTGGAGCCCCCGATTACGTACGACAGGAGACCCTGGTTCACTTACAAGGATAGCTAGATACGCTACGTCAACTGTCGGAGGCGGTGGTATGGCTTAGTAGACCGAGGGCGAGTCAAATACATCACAACCTGCACCTACCTGAACCAGAATGCCGCATATCGCTTTGATGGGAATAACCTTAAGCTTCCAGAGCAGTTTTCGTAAAAACGTGCCTTATCAATATTACCGATCTACATGTCTCCTCTATAACCGGCCTCTTACGACTCGAGGTCCACGTACTCTCCCGCCTCGGTATCAAACGCCACGCGGGAGCCACTAAGCTCGCCACCCTTAGCAGTGCCGGCCTGAACACCCTCGCCGGCAATAGGCCGGGAGATGCTGTTGGCACCGTGCTCGACGGTAAAGTTGGCGAGCGAGATCTCGAGCCCGTTACGGGTGAGCAGGTCAGGCATGCCAAAGTACTGCGTCACGACGCTGTCGGGCCGCACCTTGAGCTCAATGTACCCACGGTAGAACAGCTCGCTCCACTGCAACGGCGCATTCTCTGCCACGAAAAGCTCGCTCGCCTCGGTGGCCTCCTCAAGTGTGACATTCATGCCAAGGATCGAGGGAGAAGCGATCGCCGTACCGGCGAATTCCACGCCAACGGCGCCGCGACCTGTCTCAGGGTCGTATTCTTTCTCGCCCTCCCATACGACGTCCGCGGCCCAGTTGGAGTGGAAGTCGCCCGCAAGGAACACGTTGTTCCGGATGTCGTTGTCGTAGATGGCCTTGAGGGTGCGGTTCCGGTTTGCGCGGTAGCCGTCCCACGAGTCAATGTTGATGGGATCCTTGCCGCCGAGCTCCTCAGGCTGCGCGAGGTGCGTGATAATGATCTGAGAGCCGATGACGCGCCACGCGGCGCCGCGCTCCGAGGACCGCTTGAGCTCGTTGTAGAACCAGTTCTCCTGGCGCGAGCCCATGAGGGAGCGGGCCGCGTCGTCAGAGATGGCGGTGATGTAGTCACTGTTCCAGCCGAGGTCCGTGATGCTACGATCGTAATGACGGGTGTCGAGCATGACGAGGTCCATCAGCTTGCCGATCTTGAAGCTGCGCCAGATGCTGTTTTCAAGGAGTTAGCCATACTCGACAAATGATATTATTGGGGCACATTTCATGTTCCGTGCGACTGGAAGGGGGATGTGCCTTACCGAAGGTTATCGTCCATTTCAACCTGTCTAAATGCGACTACTAGTTAGACTTTGATCCTGTTTTCAGAAAAGACATTCAAGCAGGATTGCTCCTACCTGATCGGCATCCACTCGAAGTACGCGCGCACGGCGTTCATCTTGCGCTGGTCGACGCTGATACCGCCATCGTTGACGAACGTCTCCTCGGTATTGTTCATATTGGTCGAGCCATCCCGGTAGTAGTTGTCCGCAACCTCTACAAACCGTTTCCCCCGTTAGCACTCCATTCCAATTGCCATAGCGCGTCATGTCCTAGCGGTAGCCTATCGGAACCAGCGGAAATTCTTCTGCACTTACCGTGGTCGTCCCAGACAGGGATCCAGGCAAAGTTCTGGTGACTCGCCACGAGGTCGAGATCAGTCCGGTACGTGGCATGTCTCTTCCGGTAGTCGTAGAGCGTGTAGATCTCGCCCTCCGGTTCGGGAATGCGTCCCAGGTCCGTTCCGTCACCGTATTCGCCGTTGGCATACTCGTAGAGGTAGTCTCCAAGGTGGACCACGTAGTCAACTGAGTCCTATGGTTTGATAGACACAAGTAAGCCACCGCGTACTGTTGGGCCATTTAGGTATATTATGAGGATGGTTTACCTTCCTTACCGGGTTCCCGTAGCCGTTGAAGAATCCGGCCGCTGATGAATGGTCAGTCACAAATTCCGTCTAATGTGTGGATAGGGGTAAAAAGGAAGTGTCAGGCTCACGGTAGTTGGCACAGGAGTATACGGCGAGGTTCACCTCCTCAACGTCATCGTCGGCATGAGGTGTTGTCTTGGTCCGTCCGACAGGACTAGTGACGTTCGCATCGCAGATGTTGAACTGGTAGTAATACTCTGTGAAGGGCTGGAGACGCGACGCCTCGACCTAGTGTGTACTCTGTTAGCGATAACAATGACTGTGGCTACACCGCTAAGACTGCTTATCGTACCTTGATAGTGTAGTCGACGTCCGAGCTCGTGTATACGGTTCCGGAGTCGGCAACCCTACCGAAGTCCTCGCTCTCCGAAATCTTCCACTCGACGCAAATGGGATACTTGGACTGCTTCACAAACGCATCGTTCTCGTGCGTAAAATACCCTGCAGTGCCACTCACAGTGACATTCGACTTGTCATTGTCACTCGTCGGCGCCGCGCGAGTCCAAAGAATGACGGAGTCGTGATAAGGATCACCGCTTGCAACGCCATGGGTGAAGTTCAGCTGCGCCGGATCAGGCGCTGAGGCGGGGTCGCTGCGGCGTGCGACCTTGTGGATGGCGATACCGAGGGCCGGGTGGTGCTCCGAGGGGCTGCGATAGTTGATGTTCCCGGTCCAGCTGGCGGCCGCGGTCGAGACGCTTGTTAAGAGCGCTAGGAAGGTTTGGGTCTTCATGGCGGCGAGCAGGCAGACGTCAGGCGAGGTGCTCGATCCTGGAAGAGTAAAACCGCACGGCTGCATATTATGAAGCCAACGGGCTTGAGCTCTTTTTTAACACTCACACGGGAGTGGAGCTTGTCGGATCCATCTTGTCTGCAGATCAGAGGGGTTACCAACCATGGAAGGAGGAGTTGGCAGGATCAGGACCGTGGCTCCCACGCGAGCATTGTTAGTACCCTGCATCATGGTATGGATTTGGGTTCATGGGTGGCAGGGTGACAGTAGTATGGTCCCCAGCTAAGGCCCGCGAACAGAAAAAAAGAATCCAACATACGCGGACTCGACACGGCGTTGGCAGATTGGTTTCTTATCGTATCTTTCATATCGAGTCCGAAGTCGTCACCACGACACTCGCGTGAGCTCGCGGAGACTCGCATGCACGTCTGGAGAAAGATGACCTCATCGCAGGATCAATTGTCCAATTGAAAGGAGCAGCTTACACATGCACCCGCGTCCGGTGGAAACTCCAATACGTCTAAGGGATTCGACGGAAGAACAAAACGTGGGCTGACGCGGGATTTCGTGGACGTCGCTGAGCGCATGGTCAAAAGAGAGGTTTTCATTGGTTCGTGGTGATGGGACCTGCCGGTCTTGGCCCGGCATTGCGGTAGCACGGCGCCGATCATGACCCGCCGTCCGGACGTGTGGCATGCGGGCGGTGTTCGGCAAACTGCAAAGAGAAACTTCTACGTTACAGAAGATACCGAGGAGGCTGCAGTCCATCAATTACATTACCCGCCTTCTAAATTCTCCTTGTCCCTATGCACCCTCCCAATTGATTGCCCATGTCTGCAAGAATTCAATCGATAGGATGCTTGAAGACGCAGGTGTATTCTACCCTTAAAAGTCGAGAATGCCTCATCAATTTGTCAAAAGTCCGAGTATATCCTAACCGTTGTGACGGGCAAACTCTAGAGTCTTCACGCGCTCAGAGACCTGTCTGCGAAGAACGTAAGAAGATCAGGCTCCGCTAGCAAGTCTCTCACAAGAGTACATAGTTATGAAACAATACAATCTGAAACAAGACGTTCCGATGGAGGGCGTAGCCTCCCATCTATCGACCTTATAGCAGTAGGCTTGTGCGGGCTATGCCGTGCATTATGCTATAGAGGCGTGTATGTCGTCATTGAAATTCTATCTATAGGAATCTTGCATATGACACTAGCTATTGTATTGAGATGAATGAGAACACATTTGTGTCGTGAGTTAGATGGTACATAGGGCTGTGAGAAACCCGGCTTATACCGAGTGTCTCCATTATATGGATAAACTACTGCCCGAGACCGTCAGAAATTCGACCACAAGGCAGGGGCTCCCCCACCGCATAACATCCGATGAAAGACAAGTATCCAGCACCTAGCACAGCGGCATCTCAAATCATTACCCTATCTACGTCTATATTCATAACAAAGCCGAGATGCTTATACAGGAGGAGTATGACTTACTTACCAGAATGGCCGTTCCAGACCGCTTCATTCTGTGGAAAATGAGGGCAATGGAACACGCACAGAATGACGGGTCGTATTCCAAAGGGGACGAAGGATGGCTGTGGGGCCATGTTCCACGCCGTTCCAACAGCCGTTTCAAAGGGTTCACGGCTGATTGGAGATCAAGTAAGATACGGGGCACAAGAAAGATTTTCTGTGGTAACCTGTAATCGATTTGGTGTCTTATTTTACAGTATGCGATTGTCCATAATTCTGTTATCATTGAATGTAGAACGTGGTATGACACCGGCGTTCACTTGAGTAAATCGATGAGGTCTCCTTTTTGAGGCAAGAGTTGGTGGCAAGGCCCTATCTAAGTAATGATTCGACCTACTGGGTCATACAAGACGAGGGCCGATGGTCTAGTGGTATGATTCTCGCTTAGGGTAACACCCTGGCTGATATGCGAGAGGTCCCGGGTTCAATCCCCGGTTGGCCCCCAGATTTTCTTTTTGCCCCCTCTCTGCTACTCGAGGTGGTCCTTCTCTTTCTTTTTTTTTAGCCTACTTTTACTTTTCATGGATCACCGCTCCAAAAACGGGGAGTCCCTTTTGTTTTGTCATGCTACCCCTAGAAGCCAAGACGCGGTCACAACCTGCTTTGACGGAACAAACTTCGAGTGTATCGGCTCTTGTGGTTTTCTTCCTACTGTGGGGTACGCGACCCTTGATTGTCGATCGGAGACAAGCAGGTGGGGCCGTTGTGCGTGGCGTGGGGGAATCGAGACTGCCCCGCACCGGATCTTGCTCAAGTGGTTGCGGACCAGCACTTAGTAACCGCAGCGGCACGTCGGGATCATATCCGGTCCCGCGCGGGGGTCCTGCCACCGAGGACACCGTCCTAGGAAAGGCGGCAATGCGCCGGGTCCGCTCGCCCCACGTGCCGCCTGCATGTTGTCGCTCTCTTCCCCGTGCCAAGCAATCCCTCACGGGGCCAGAAACTGGGACATGCCGATCCCCGCGTGGGCCATTGGAAGTCGCGAGTGCCGTCTGTTCCGCACTAGAGGCTGTATTTCTCCGTGTTGTGACATTGGGCCAGCGCGGCACTTTCCCCTCGCACTCTTCCTTCCAATCATCCCAGGCCAGATGGCAGACACAGGCCCCTGCACTTCGAATCGACATTGAGCCTCATACGCCCCCTCTATCTCGAAGCTGGCCCCTCGTCCCACCAAGATGTCGCTAGTCCAAGCCACCAACAATGGCGAGCGCTACGAGCTCAGCAGCCCCACGGCCATGCCCAAGGCGGGCGCCTTCCTCTGGAACCAGAAGATGATGATCCAGGCCACTTGCCGCGGGTACGCTACCGCGCAGTTCATGCAGCCTGAGCCGGCGAAGTACTCGCACGCGCCGAATCTCCAGGCTAAGACATTCATGCAGCCGGAGCAGAATTACTACACTCATCACCCGGGTCGCTTCGTCTACGTCAAGGACGAGGAGACGGGCGAGCTTTTTTCCGCGCCGTATGAGCCCGTCCGGGCGCCGCTCGAGAGGTTCAATTTCTCTGCGGGCAAAAGCGACATTGTGTGGACAGCGGAGTACCAGGGCATTCGCGTCGACATGAAGCTGGGGCTCCCGACTGAGGACGTTGCCGAGCTGTGGACCGTTACTGTGACGAACACGTCCGGGCGCCCGCGGAAGGTTAGCGTTTACCCGTACTTTACGGTCGGCTACATGTCCTGGATGAACCAGTCTGCCGAGCACCGCGAGGACCTTGGTGGTATTGTCGCCAGCTGCATTACCCCGTACCAAAAGGTCGACGACTACTGGAAGAACAAGTACCTCAAGGACAGGACTTACTTCCTTTGGGAGACAGAGCCCGTCTCCTGGGATGCCATGCACGACGAGTTTGAGGGTGAGGGTGGGCTACACGCACCCTCAGGTATTGCCCAGCGGGAGGAGCTGGGACGTCACATCTCGAACTACGAGACGCCCATTGCTGTGGCGCAATACCGCCTTTCGCTAAAGGAGAACGAGGACACTGAGCTGCGCTTCATGTTCGGACCTGCCTTTGACCACAGGGAGATCCAGGACATGAGGAGAAAGTACCTCAACAAGGAGGCATTTGACAAGTGCGAAAAGGAGTACGCAAAGTACATCTCCCGCGGCAACGGTTGCCTCCGAATTGAGACTCCTGACCAAGATTTCAACAACCTCATAAATCACTGGCTTCCCCGTCAGGTGTGGTACCACGGTGACGTTAACCGCCTGTCCACGGACCCGCAGACGCGAAACTATCTTCAGGACAACATGGGCATGTCTTTCATCAAGCCGAGCGTCGCTCGACACTCAATCATCCTCTCCCTCTCACAGCAGGAGCCAACCGGCGCGATGCCCGATGGTATTATCATCGTCCCTGGAGCGGAGCTGAAGTACATTAACCAGGTCCCTCACACGGACCACTGCACCTGGCTGCCAATGGCACTAGAAGTGTACCTGGACGAGACTAACGACTATTCCTTGCTCGATGAGGTGGTGAAGACGGAGAACGGCGACGAGTTGACGGTGTTTGAGCGCTTTAGTCGGGCTATGGACTGGCTGCTCAAGGACCGCGACCACAGGGGCCTCAGTTATATCGCTCAGGGCGACTGGTGCGACCCCATGAACATGGTCGGGTACAAAGGCAAAGGTGTTTCTGGGTGGCTTACAGTGGCGACGGGCTACGCCTGCAACGTCTGGGCCTCCATCGCCGAGAAACACGGCAGGCCCGACGTGGCGGCCAGGTTCCGGGCCGGCGCAAAAGAGGTCAACGAGGCGGCGAACAAGCACCTTTGGGACGGTGACTGGTACGCCCGCGGTATCACGGACGACGACGTCACCTTTGGCATCAAGAAGGATATCGAGGGCCGCATCTGGCTTAACCCTCAGTCATTTGCGATCCTCAGTGGCGCCGCGGACAAGAAACAGACGGCGAAGATACTGGACGAGGTGGAGAAGCAGCTTGCCACTCCGTACGGCGCGCAGATGTTTGCTCCTGCGTTCTCCGGCATGCGGGAGGATGTTGGGCGGGTCACCCAAAAGTACTCTGGCTCGGCGGAGAACGGGTCCGTGTATAACCATGCCGCCATCTTTTACATCTACAGTTTGTACAGCATCGGAGAGAAGGATAGGGCGTTTGATTACCTGCGGAAGATGCTTCCCGGACCGAGTGATGAGGATTATATTCAGAGGGGCCAGCTGCCTATTTACATTCCCAACTATTACAGGGGCGCGTGGCAAAAGTACCCGAGGACGGCCGGGCGATCGAGTCACCTCTTCAACACGGGGACCGCGACATGGGTCTACCGATGCGTCGTGGAGGGGCTCTGCGGTCTGAAGGGCGATATTGATGGTCTTTGCGTTGACCCACAGCTTCCGAAGGAGTGGGATGGGATCAAGGTCACGAGGTTGTTCCGCGGGGCGACGTTCGTGGTGGACATTCGCAGGTCTGCGGACGTGAAGGAGGTGCAGGTTAAGAATGGGGACGAGGTTCTGCCCGGTGCTCGTGTTGTTGGGGTTAAGCCGGGGGCTACCTACGAGCTCACCGTGCTCATCCCTCTGTAAGCGGAGGATAGAGGCTCTCATCTAGATTGGTTATCAAGTCTTGATCTCTTAAACGGCGCAGGGGGAGGGGTAGTCTTTGGCTCTTTGAGGGCTCGTGGACAAGTAACATACACACTGTGGATGAAATAGGGATGCAACATTGACTCCGGCCGTGTATGGCCCACTTTATATGCGCTTGTTTCTTGTTTGCTGATTATTCCTCGGGCTCAAAGATAGGGTACCTTACTGATATGACCTTTGGTAGCCCAACGCAATGTTGACGGTGGTCATGACGAAAAGTGTAAACAATTAGCTACGGGATATTCAACACGACGCTAAGGCGACTCGCTACAGATCTACTGACAGCAACATTTCAATGGGGCGATCCATGAGAGATAACCAGAATAAGTCTCTTCCGTGCTGAGGCGGTTCGGGTAAGCCGTTACATTCCCGGACATTAGCCAAAGATGTGCGATGCCCGATGGTCTAGAAAATTGAAATCGTGTGAAAGATTTGAGGAAAGCACGTTTGGTAATTCTGTAGCGCCCTGTTCAGAGAGACGAGTCCCGGCCGCCGTCGCAACCAATAAGCGGCGAGGCAGCATTGGGAGTTGGCGTGCGGGGCCTGACATAAACCGGACTGCTGCAGTAGCTATCTTCGCTATCTGCAGCTGTACACGTATCTCCCCGCTCCAAAAACCTACAAGCCCGACGAGCACGCCACTTGTTTGCGGCAGATGTGAGTCTCGCCGAAGAAACGTGACAATGAACCGAGATGTCTCAGCGGAAGAATTCTCCGCCTCAGGATCTTCGCTGTACTTCTGTTCCGTATGTGGGAAGCCCTTTAGCCAAGGTATCGGATGCCCAAACTAAGAAGTCCGGGCCTTCCGAGTCTTTAACATCCAGTCCTATAGAAACATCCCGAGCCCGCCACGTCCAGTATTGCCGCCAACGAGCGGAGGGGAGCCAATCGTCTCGCCCGAGTGCATGCATTCCCTGCAGGAGGTTGAAGAGCAAATGCGACTTTTCGCGACCTTGTGCTAGGTGTTATAAGAAGGGAGTGGAGTGCTCCTATGGTATCTACCGCGGCGCGAAGGGAACAGGCGCGGTTTCCCGCAATGGGGCTAGTAAGAACGCGAGTTATGGTGTCGGTACTCCGAGCCTTATAACGGGCACCTCACCTAGGATCTTCGACGATGGTTCTATCACTCCTTCAATCATGACCCAGGAACAGGACGCGGGATTCAATCTACCTGATGACAACCAGGGGGATACCACGGTTGATTCGATGTGCGATGACACACGATCTCTTTTATGTAACAACATGCTCAACCCCGTCTCATTGCCTGGAGACGAAGAACTACCTTCGTTACTGCCCGCATCAAATCCCGCACTCGATGGCATCAGCGTATTCCTGTTCGAAGAAGAGGCCCCTACCCATACTCCAAACCTGTCCATGCCGCTGGCAGCGGATGATCCAAACGAAGGAACCACGGACGCCCTTTCATTGATTCCAGTCCCAGATCGCACAATTGGCGCGCCGTCGAAGACGTTCAGTCGCGGCATCTCGAAGGGATGCCGTCGTTTCATCCTCTCCATCATCCGGACGTACCCCGGGATGATGGCGACACCGGATAACCTACCTCCATATGTGCACCGCGTGGGATGTGGACTGCACTTTGACGAAAAGGATGAATGGCTACACTCGGCGGAGAACGCTGCGTTTGCACCCCTGAAGCCACTTGCCGCATGCTATGGGATCGCACAGGTCTTCTCGTCAAGGGTCTCGAACACGAGTGAATTCCTGTGGCGTACCATTGAGAACGAGCACCTTTTGATTAGGAACGAGGTATTCTAACCACTTGCTGGAATGTGCACTCTATTGATTAGAGTAAGTGGCTGGTGCTGACATGCTTTCGACCTTGGTCCAGATACACCAGTATTCCCGCGGCGAGATGCTCGCTGCGACACAGGCGATGTCAATTTACACCATTATGCGCGTCATCGACCACGGTCGCGACTACTTTATTACGAATCGAGAGATGATACACACCATGGCGGTTCGTCAGCTCACTTGTTCAGGGATACCACGCGCTAATATTAGACTGCGCCACAGAAGCTCGGAACTCGTTTTGGGCAAGTTTGCCCAGGGCCTGTGAGCCCACCCCACCGACGGGAACCTCGACCGACGTGGGAAGAATGGATCCTCGAAGAGACTCGAAGACGGTGCGTTGGGATCCCCCGGGATTGGCGATGGCCAAGTCCGCCCGGATGCCCCCAGCCGCTCGAGATCCTTCCGCTTACTTGTAATGTCACAGGACGTCGATTGCCTGCTTTATCATGGCCCTCCTTCTCGGCTCGGAGGATTCGCCGTCCCTCGTGGCCCCGCCACGGCTACAACTACCAAGCAGTAAGGCGCTTTGGGGTGCAACGACCCGCTGCGCGTGGGAGAGGGAGTACGCCATGTCCTTGGAACAGACACCTGGTTGTGAGAATAAGTTGGAGACGGTGAGTGATCTCGCTGCCGCGCAGAGCCAGAGGGACGACGGTGACGGTTGGGGGCCACAGGGAAGTATGAAGAGAGTGGGCAGTGACTCATTGGACCGTTGGCTTGCGAGCACCGATGGCCTGGGTGTGCTGCTAGCAGCTGTGATAGCAGACGTTTGACGTGCCGCCCTCGCCATACTTGCTGGCGTAAGTACCGATACCCTATGATAGCTACATGTGTCAGCATACAATTCCTGCAACTGCACATCTTTTCCTGTCAAGAAAATGTACTGTTATTCATAAACCGCGACTTTGGCTATGCTGCCGGGCATAGTCCGGCACAGCATCCGCCTCGCGCTTGGCACCGGCCAGATTCGCCGGCGCGCCCGCTCCGGCGGCCAAATTCGCCGGATCTCACCTCCGCCATCTAAATATTGACCAATCCATGGCGTGTCGAGCCTTGTTCAATGTTACCATGGCCAGGAAGTTCGCCGGCCCGGAATGGCCAGCATATTGCTGGACATTGAGTATTTAACCCTCCTATTAGCACGCGTTTTGCCTCGAACGCCACGTAGAACAATCACCAATACCCGCCCTTAGAGTGAGTTGCGCTATTCATCAAACCATGCCCGACACTGCAACCCATTCGGCCGCGATTTTACACGCGGTTGGGAGTGACCTAGTCACCGAAGAGCGTCCGACCCCCTCGCCTGGGCCTGGTGAAGTTCTCATACGAAACCATGCCATCGGTCTCAACCCTATTGATTGGAAGAGGCAGGCTTTCGGCATCTTTGTTTCATTTTTCCCCGTGATACTTGGTGCAGGTAGGTGGATACAAGATCTCAGATGCGTGCCTCGGAGTCGCACGCCTGCCGGATGCTAAATGCGTGGAACAGACGTATGCGGGCTTGTTGCCGAAGTGGGACCATCAGTACCGAACTTGAAGCCCGGCGACCGCATCTTCGGAATGGCGACCTCCTTCATTACCGGAAATAACGACCACGCCGCACATCAGGAGTACACCATTCTCAAGGCCACCTCGACAGCTCTGCTACCCGACAAACTTAGCTTCAGACAAGGCGCAACTCTCCCCACCGCCGTGGCCACGGCTACTATGGGCCTATTTGACGCTCTTTCCCTGCCGCGGGAGATGGGCGCAAACGCCGGGACGGGGATCCTAATCTGGGGAGGCGCGTCGTCCGTTGGGTCCATGGCCGTCCAGCTGGCGCGGCGGGCCGGCTTAACTGTCTTCACTACGGCCAGTGAGCGACACCACGCTCACATGAAGAAGCTAGGGGCTAGCGTCGTGGTGGACTATCGCTCGCCTACGGCGGTAGAAGACCTCCTTTCCGCCGCGGCGCGCGCTAGGACGGAGATCCCGTACGCAATCGACGCCATTTCCACCGAGGATACCCTCACCACAGTACTAAGGGTTCTGTGTGCATCTCCCACCATAGGAAAGAAGCTCGCCTACACCCTTCCGTGGCCTGAGAACGTCGATGATCCGGATGGGATCGAGGCGACACGCATCATCGCCAGCGAGATTGGCAGCCGGAGGGAGGACCTGGCGACGTGGATGTGCGGCGATGTACTGCCAAGGTGGCTAGCGAGCGGGGAGGTGGTGCCGCAGGAGCAAAAGGTCATCGACGGGGGGTTGAATGCGATTCAGAATGGGCTCGATTTGTTGAGGAACGGGGTGAGCGGCGAGAAAGTGGTCGTGGAGCTTTGAGTGGAAGTGTGAGGCGAAGGTATTTGGGTTTCTTCAAGACTTTAATTTCAAAGACACAACGCTATACTCCTCGTGTACAACTTTTTTCCACGACTGGCATGAGTGGATCAAAAGTTCGGAGAATCGTAAGGCGCTATCGACCCATCCGTCCCGCGCGGAATGCTGTACCTTACAACCACCGAAGCCTGACAGGTGCCAGCAGCCGTCAGCTACTCTCCGGGCGTTGCCCCGCGATGATGCGGGGCGTCTCGCCGTTCAACCGCGGGGTATCACCCACGTGACCATTACCGAATAGCCGATTTCAATTTTACAGGGCGAACGCGGGGCAGCGAAGACGAAGGATTGACCCCGCGGACAAATACGATCAACGCCTGTTCAAACGGACCAGAATGCAGATTAAGACGACCCAGCGCCTCGAGCTGCCCCCGGCGGCGGACATGCACGTCCACCTGCGGCAGGGCGACCTCATGAAGGTCGTGGCTCCCACGGTGATGCAGGGCGGCGTTGATACCGCCTTCGTGTATGTCCTTGCTCCCCGTGTACCGAAGGGAGAGCTGCGCTGACTGCCAAGTTAGGATGCCGAATCTTGTATGTAGCATTGCGGCGGCTCTACGCATCCCGAGCGGCCCAGGAAACATTGGGTTGTCGACGTTGGCAGCCGAATTCTCGTGCTAACTGTAGGCTTTAGGTGCCGCCGGTTACAACCGTTGAGCGTGTATGTGAAGCGTATAGAGACCCCAACAAAACCAGCATAACTGACCATTTCAAAAGGTTCTCGAGTACCGGAATCAGCTCCGGGAATTGGCGCCCGGCGTTACCTTCCTCATGTCTCTCTTCGTAAGCTCGCAGCATACTACGACGTACCGCAGGTCAGATACCTAATGGGTCTTGTAGCTCCACCCTTCCGTGACCCCGGCCGTTATTGAGGAAGCTGCAAAGTCTGGTGTCTCCGGTGTCAAGATGTACCCCCAGGGTAAGCGGTGCAACACCAAACGGACCGGGAAGTGTGGGCTGACTGGCATGGACGCAAGGCGTTACCACCAACTCCGAGTCTGGTGTCTCGAACCTCGAGTCTTTCTATGACACGTTCTCCGCTATGGAGAAGCACAACCTTGGTATGAGCTCCCAATCCAATATTGTTTTCTAGTCTTCGAGTCGTCTAGCTTCGACGCCTCCATGCCCCGAGTTAGCTTGGCACTCCACGGACGGACCCCTATCCTTGACGACGTGTCCACCCCGCACTGACATGACTTCTTGCGTCATCCAGTCCTTAACCTCCACGGTGAGGTCCTCGAGTCCCTCGCTCCCGAGGGTACGACGTTGGAGGAGGCATTCCTGCCCACCCTCAAGAAGCTCCACGAGCGGTTCCCCAAGCTCCGCATAGTGGTATGCCTGGCCCAACTTGAATTGCGCGTCTGAAGACACACGCTAACACTATAAAATGTAGCTTGAGCACTGCACCACCGCTGCTGCGGTCGAGGCCGTCAAGGCCTGCGGTCCAACCGTCGGCGGTATGCACGTTCCTGCAGACTGACTCTTTGTACGCTTTCTAACTTGGCAAAATAGCCACCATCACTGCCCATCACCTCTACCTCACCTCGACCGAGGCCTGCTGCGACCCCTTCGCCTTCTGCAAGCCCATTCCCAAGAAGCCCACTGACCGCCACGCCCTGCTGAAGGCGGTCGTCAGCGGTAACTCGAAGTTCTTCTTGTACGTCGCGTCGCATAACAGCCCTTCAGCCCCCCTGCGTCTGAATTCGTACTAATCACCAATACACTACAGCGGAAGTGACAGCGCCCCCCACCCCATCCAGTCCAAGACCTCCGCCGAGCAGGGCAAGGCCCCCGCCGGCGTCTTCACCCAGCCCGCCGCCACGCAGCTCGTTCTCCTCGCTCTCGAGGAGGGCATCGAGCGCGGCGACATCAAGGAGGAGGACGTGACCCAGGAGAAGCTTGAGGGCTTCCTAAGCCTCTACGGGCGCCGGTTCTATCAGCTTCCCGAGACCTCGACGAAGAAGCTTGTCCTTGAGAGGAAGGGGGAGAAGATCCCTGCGAGTGTGAAGAGTGAGGATGGGAGTGTTGAGGTGGGGATCTCGAGGGGTGGGACTGAGGTTTTCAGCCTTCGCTTCGAGGGCGCGTGATCCCAGTACGTGGGATAAAAACTGGATGCACCCATAGTTTGCGGGTGGTTCAAGGTGTTAAGAAAAAGATTAGGGACCTGCTTTATTACAGTCCGAGTTCTCCACCATTACCTTCACACTGTACAATATACTGTCTCCTGAAGGCCACCGAAAAATGTAGTAAATTGGGACATAACCCTGACACAGGAGGCAAGCATTAGAAAGCCGTTCCTTCACTTTAATATGATATACCAAGGTTTAGTTAAACGGCGGAAAGATACGCGAGCTTACCGGGTAAATAGTATCGTCATAGTATATAAACAATGTTCAACGGTCAAGGTCACATTTCGGAGTCCGGTAGTCTACTTGACGTACGGGTAAAGAGAAATTCGTTAGCTTCTAGATCCAGAAATCCTGGAGGGAGATATCACTCGCTCGCTAGGAATTTCCATAATTATATGGAGCCAAGTGTCGCACAACGGAGACGCACGACTTACGGGTATATCCCGAGTGGAGCGCTTACTTGGGATTCTGAACCTTACCATTAGTCCGAGCACGATTCTAGATCCATACACGCAAAAGATATTTCCACAAAACGAACTCGATCTCAAGTTACTCAAGAGCCTCTACATCCGAGGAAGGCCATGTCTCTCTCTCGACAAGGAAGTCGCCGCCATGACTTCTCTCAAGCCCATAAATTCGTACGCAGCACCGTTTAGCAAGTAAATAGCGGAGACGAGGATGGCGGCGTGGGGGGCGTTATCCGAAAACTTTATTGTCACCGGCCATTACCTTGGCGAACTGTCCTACGCCAAACGCCATTTAAGCCTCCAAATCGCCTTGCACATCTACGAAGGGGCGGCTGCCCGTGCGCCATGTTGTATCGAATCTCGGACCTTTTGTCCGCCTCTATTACAACGTAACAATCAGTCGTATTCGCGAAATAAAGGACCGAGGCCACTGGCTCATGGAATTTTGTCTAGATTACAAGGAAGAGGTGAATAAGAGGGAATTAATGGCCCCTCAAGTGAAGAGGTATCGGTTTCAAATATAAATAACCCGCTTGGTCCGCTATCTCCCGCCCGTTCTCGGCTATTCTGGAAAACGACTCTGGCCCGCAAAGCGGTATGCATACCATATGCAATCGGAATTCAGCCGGTAGTCTCCCGTATATCACAATCTATGGACGCGGGAAATGGAAGTGGGCATTGGTGCCAGCCCTACAGACGAGCTTTACCTGCCATCCGGATCACCTTTACCGATACCACCGCCACAGCATCCGTCTGATGTATAGGTATTTGCTAGCCCCGGGAAATTTGGGTATTGGCAATTCCATGTGTGACTTGTAAGCCTTGTATATGTCTTCCCGAGGGTGGTGGGTGGCTTGATATTAGCTTTGTTTGCGTTCACCGACCACGTCACTCAACGTATGCAGGTGGCACAGGGGGCGACGGCACGGCACCCGCTTCTTCGTCTCGCGGCAGAAGCCATTGCCAATTCTAGTAAAGAATATTAACACGTTTAACGAGGTGCAATGGGCACAGGTACTTTGTCGTACGGGGAAAGTTGAAACTGTAATATCTTGAGGAGGTCCTCTCTCATCCTTAATCCCGGGATTTTGCGTCTTTCTTCATCTGCGTTGCCGTTGTGTCTTACGAAGCTTATTTTCCCCACGGCGCACTACCTCAATCGCTCCCACAACACGACCTTGAAAGGAGACCAAGTGATTCAATATGCAACCATCACGCCTTCTTGCTTCTATGGTGCTTGCGGTTATCGTCGCGTCTGATGCCGTCAAGGATCTCCAGGACCAAGGCCGTCCGGCCCTCGATGCAGTCATTGAACAGTCAACGACATGTACCAAAGACCAGCTTGAAGTAAGGAGGGAATGGTATGTTTGCCACACTCAAAACGCTCTCGTGCACATGCTTACGCCGGTGTTGTGGCATAGGGGAGATATCACACCCGAGGAGAGACGCCAGTGGATTGACGCGGTGCTCTGCTTATTAGATACGCCATCGCAGCTGGACCAGGCACTGTATCCTGGGGCGAGAAGCCGATATGATGACTTCGTCGTGATTCACATGAATCAAACTATGAGTATTCACGGTACCGTAAGTGGGCACGGCACCGAGGGGTTGAATCTCCTAGGATTGGCCCAAAGACTAACATTCCTGTAGGGAAACTTTCTCGTGTGGCACCGCTATTACACCTGGCTTTTCGAGAGGGAGCTCAAAAACGAGTGTGGTTACACAGGGACCCAGCCGGTAAGCCACCATTAAGGATTCATCGACTCTTTGGCTACATAAGTATCGTTACTGATACACCGTAGTATTGGGATTATGGACGCTGGCAGAGTGATATACTGTCGTCTCCCATGTTCGACGGGAGCGACACCAGTCTCGGCGGAAACGGAGCACCGCGCGACACGATACAACAGCAACAGCTTATAGCAGGTAAAGCAAAGCGGCAGGGCGAGTGGCCCGGGTGGGGCGATGGTGGCCCCGGCTTCGGTGGGGGGAGCTTCGGTGGAGGTGGTGACGGTGGGGGCTGTGTTGAGACTGGTCCTTTCAAAGAGTAAGTCTCATCGTGTCCTTGAGTCATACGGAGAACGCGACTAACTGTTTCGTGAAGCATGAACATTACCCTCGGTCCCATGGCCTCCGTTGTACAGCCCCCACCTCCAGCGAACCCCCAAGCGGACGGCTACGGAAGTAACCCGCGCTGTCTCCGTCGCGACATTACCTCGGATCTTGGTAATTCATACGGCAAGACCGAGGACATTGTCGACAACATAGTGAACTACAACGACATTGTCTCTTTCCAAGACAAGATGCAAGGGGCCACCGGCGTCCACGGGGTGGGTCACTTCACAGTTGCAGGCGATCCGGGCGGTGACTTCTACATCTCGCCCAACGAGCCGTCTTTCTGGCTCCATCACTCCATGATTGACCGTATCTGGACTATCTGGCAGACCCAGGATTATGAGGCAAGGAGAATGGCCATGGAGGGCGGGACGAGCATGATGGGCGGTGGACGGCCGCAGTCGTTGGACGATCCCGTCGAGATGAACGTCCTTGGGGATACGTGGCTTATTCGAGACTTGATGAGTACCGTAGATGGCCCGGGACCGTTCTGCTATGTTTACGAGTAGGTTATATATGCCGCGTGTCGTTGAACATACTACAGATAGCCCCCGTCAATTCCGCAAACGGCGTTTCAAACTATCAAACAACATATCCGATTCTGCAAGAACTGCGGTGCTGGTCGGTTCTGGATTCTATATACCACATGCAGCAACAGCTTAGTATACTGTCATACGGAGGATGAGGACTTCAAACCCGATTTATACCACATTCCTATTTCCGAAGCCCGTGCTATTCATCAGAAGCTAGAACTACGCAAGTTAGAGTACATGCCTAGACTCCCTGGAACGGAGACAATATACGTCGCGCATCTGACTGCGGATGGACTTCCTGAAGTCACGAACCGAGTATGTATGAGGTCTATACATGGTGGAGAAATGCTAACGGTGACGTTCTCAGCCAACCTATGACTCCGAGGACTACCTCGAAGGTGCTTGGATGTACCAGATTAACGGCACATACTACATTTGGCCGACGAAGCCATGGGTCGGACAGTACGTGCTCATATCCAAAACTGGGCCATTTGGGCCTTACGAGTGTAGGATGGCTCTGGGTAATATGCGATCGCCAGGTCTAGGGGCTGGAGCTTCCCATTAAGGGGGACTCGTGAACGCGGCAGACGGTAGATGGTACTACATGGGCTTCGCTAATGCCTTTCCAGCTGGCCGGATCCCCATATTGGCACCAGTCGAGTTCGACAGCGACGGATGGCCAAGGGTTGTTGGGGACTACGAGGATCAGCGCGGGCAATGGCGGATGACTTACCCCCTTACAGTTCCCAATTTCCAGACATAGAAGGCCAAGAAACGCATCAGGAGGCATTTCTTCGACGGCGACGAGTTGGGTCTTTCCCGGGAATGGAATCAGAGCCTCGATAACTCGAAGTGGAGCATCAAGGAAGGACAGCTTCTACTCGAGACCGGCGTGGTGACGAACAGTGTTTTCCTGGCGCCCAACACTCTCATTCACTAGGCCATCGGGTCCAAGAGCAGGGCTACGTCTTGCGTCAACTGGGCCAAGCTCATAGCCCGAGACAGGGCTGGGGCTTCCCTCTGCCGCGACCAAAGCGCATACATCGGCATCCACAAGGGTGACGGCAACGTGAAGCTGGGATTCGTCAACGATTGGAAGATTAAGCCTATCAGAGAGGCAGTCGGTTGGGAAAACGGCCGACCGGTTTTAAAAGATTGGACGGTTATCTCAAATGGGACCATTGAGGAAGAGACGGCGCTGACCCACGAGCGCCTCTGGTTAAGAATCAACGCCAACCTCGCAGCTGCGCGCGTCGACGAATACGAGAAACGGTCCAGGCAAGCGACGTTTGAGTACGACTTCGATGAAAACACACTCACGCAGATAGGGCCGTCATTCACATTGACCGACTTGCCAACCGGACTTGTAGGCCATCGCTTTGCGGTGTTCAACTTTGCGACAAAGGCACCAGGAGGGCAGCTGGCTGTAGAATACTGCGATATCTCGCTGTAAGTCACAATGCTGTGAATGGAAGCGTTCACAAGCCTTCGCAGTTTTGTTAAGCCCTCGGTCACTCGCCGACAGCTGTCTTCGTCCTGATGGTCTCCAGATGTCCCCCTCGGCCCTGGATACGCTATTTGGGGGATGAAGTCGTGTTGCTTCCCCCAAAGTCGGGATACTATTCAGTATAGAAAGAACCAAGAACTGTATGAAAGGGACCGATATTTGCATTTCTCTGCCTTCACACTTGCTTCCGATCTCATGTCTGCCACTAGGGTCGAGGATGTGACGATGCAGTTACCTTTGGGTTTACAGTGGGCCAATGGGGTTCTTCCATGCTCAACCCTCTGTCCCCCGCAAAGGATAATGGACAAGGCTCTGCACCGTGCGTTGTTCCCGACCGCCCCATTGGTTTGCTATTACACGCTACTCCTTGGCGAAGTAAGCACGGTGAAGTGTTGTGCCGACCCGGCCCTCGAATGAGCGGCAGTGATGAAGGTCTCTGGAGTGCAGTCATTGACCAGCATCGGGAAAACGCGCGATTCAGAGTCATCAGCAGGTACGACGTGTGCATCGGAAGCTAACAACTCCCTAACCAAAGCATTCCACTCCCGATCTTCGAGTTCAGGTTTCCAGAACCAAACAGCAATAGACTGGCGCGTCTCGATCCCGTCATGTCCACGACGTGATTTAGGCCTTGGCGCCATGCTGCCAAGACGCTACCTTACCTCTTCCCCTGCCGTCCGGGGCGCTTTTTCCAACCCAGTCCTCGATAGTTCTTGAACGTCCCAGCTTCTTCGTGACAAGCTTGGCCGGGAAGTCGCGCACCCCGACTCTCTCCCACCAACAGCGCTCTTAGCCGCGAACTGACTGGCTCGATATCAGCGGAAATGCATCTCGGACTTCTCTTGCTACTGGCTGCGGGTCATTGCGCTCTGGCGCAGTCGAGCCTCACCGTTTCAATGGCATGGAGTCCTGGAAACCCGTGGGCGGCATACGAAATGGTCGACGTATGCTATGTCTCCGTGTTCACGAGCATATTGGCTTTATAGGCCCCGTATATAAGCCGATGCTAACAAGTATATTTGTAGTTCGGCGACGAGACGATGTACCTGGTGGGCTGCTTGCCAACCGCTGACCCAGAGGATTGCATCATCTACACACCCTTTACGCTGACGCAAGCGCCCAACGCTGCGCGCTTCACGACCACGCTTCCTGGCGAGAGCACAAAGTAAGAACCATACCCGCCACCTCCCCATCCAATATCTCCGGCGATTGCGTCGCTAACGGCGCGCTTCCAGGACCTTCATCCACTACTGCACCTGGTCAGGACGCACAGAGGGGTGTGGAGTGTCGGATAATTTCGGAGACGGCTGGAAATCAATGTTCATGACGCCGGATCTTCTCAAGAACACCGAGACGGTCATCCCAATTATTACACGGAGCAGGGACTTCCTCACCCTCGAAGAAGCGAGCCAGACGACGTCTACCACTACGTCTACGAGGCGCACGCCTACGTTTACTCAGCCCTGGGAGACTGCGAGTGCCACGGGGCCGGACTTTGACTTTGACGACGACGATGACGACGACGAGAATGAGGATCGTGGGGGCGGGGGTGGCATCCTGCAGCCCCCTGGCATTGGGGGAATTTACGGCGGCCTGCAGCCTGGTCAAGGCGAGGAGGGATATGCTGAGCGGCGGGCCGTGGGGGACCTGGTCGGTGTGATCGGTGTCGCGGCGGCTGTCGGAGCTGCTTTGTGGTAGGTTCGAGGGTTAATGAATGGAAAGGGCGACCAAGTATCAACCTGAATGGTACGGGTGGAGATCCTATTTGGATAGATTGCAGTACGGTGTGCTTAATGAAACTGTTGATATTCGATTCCACCTCGGAAGGAGGCGTATCGCACCTGTGCCTACCACTTTACTCATAGGCGCATCGATGCCTAAAACTCCCCATCTCTCACGTTTCCCTTCCAAGATCCTCTCACCCACCGCTGTCCCTAGTACAGGAGTGGCCTATCCTCTCCAGCATCACCACCGGCGTCACTCCCCGCAGGCGAACCGGGCGTGACTATAACGTCCGTCAGGGTCGTCGGCGATGGAGCGGACGTGTCCCCGTGTCCACCGTTTGGACTTTTGACGCCGTCTACGTCCGACGCAGACGTTTGGACTGGTGTACGTAGAGGAAAGTCGGTGTTGAGAGTGGGGTACGCAGGTGGGTCCTCCTCCGGGGTGGAGATCGGGGGCTGCCGCCGAGATTGGCACCGAAGAGTGAAGAGAAGGATGGCGGCGCGCACAATGCTGTGGATAAACATGATTCTAAAGTTTTTGTTTTAGCTCGGTGAACTGTTGAGCCTGGAATGGGCAAAAGTCTCCAGGCGGTACGTACATGAGTGCGTTCGAGAGGAACAGTGCCACCCACACGATGCTGCAGGGGCGTCCTCCCTGAGCTGCTGAATGTTAGCGCGACGCAACGGCATAGCGCGGTCAAGTAATGCTCACCACCCGTTTTGAAGCAGCGGACCAAGGGCTTTACGACGAAGAGGCCGATAACGGCGACGAGCTGCATTGCGATGCAGATGCTATCCGAAGTGATGGACAGAATCAGGAACCCTCTCGACCGGTCTCCTCCGACCCCCCGAGCGGATGTCGAGCCGAGCGTAAGGAAAAGGGTCAAGCATGCCTGTTCGTGTTAGCCATGCCCTTAGCCACGTCCCAGCGACGAAGGTTCTTACGAGGATCGGGACTAGGGCCTGGCCCGGTCTCGCGCTAACGACGCTGTTGAAGAAGTAGAAGGTGAGGATGAGGCACTGGAATGTCTTTAGCCTGCGGAGGCTGCGAGTCAGAAATGCGATTCCGCGGTCCATTGTCCTCTCGTCGATATCCACTTCTCGCCTCGGGCCGTTGCAGCATCCTCCTTGACGCCCCTCTTCGCCCCTGTCTCCTGACCTCCTCGTGTCGATGCAACAGCCCGCCTGGCGCCTTCTCTCGTTCCTGTTCCCCGCATTGTCGCAGCACCCGCCTTGTCGCGGCATGTTGCTTCCTTTGATCAAGTTTTGATCGGACCTCGATATGCCAGGAGAAATCTTCGCCCTATAATCCGACGATCAGTGTGATCTGCAAGGATGGGAGGGGGTCGCTCGCCCGAATCATACGAGATGAGAGGAATGGGGGGTTTCTTGGGGGCCCGGTTCCCTGTCACTCGTATCTCTTACCGGCTACCGCCAAGACCGTTGGTCGGTAATGTTGGTCGGTGACGCGTTCAAAGCCACAAAGGATCTCACAGGGTGGAACGGTCGGGCCAATAAGCTCTCCATCCTACCACCCCCTGGGTGCGTTGGCTTGTGTGTAAGTAGGGGGCTGAAGAGGTGCTGCGCCTTGATGCGGGGTGGTGCGAAGCCCGATGTCTCGATGACAGCCAGCGGTCAGCAGCTGTGCAGAAATGACGAAGTCTTGTATCATCTCGAGTACCGATTACCGCAAACAAGATCATGAGAGCGGTGGAACTGATCCTTTGTTGTAGTTTCAAGTAACCGACTTGCCAAATCTTGTCCGTCAAGAAGGTTCGACCACGCCTGTTCAAGACTTGACCCGAACTCAACACGCCATGACTAATCCCACAATAGAAGGATGGTCGTCTTTCTGCGCTTTCGATGGTCATTCCTCGACATGGAGGAGTTCTGCTGGGAAGGCCAATATATAAAACTGGTTGTATAGACAGCACTCTCAAGGATATTTGTTTCAAGGTTGGACTAGACCTGTGTATCGGTAGACCCTTGAGTTTATGCTGTTCGCAGAGTATAAGTCTTGAATATAAATCTTGATACGCTTGTCCCTCATTACAGCCCGGCGCAATGCTCTTGCGAAGGCAATACGGAGTACACTTGAACAGTATCCTTATAAAGCAGTTGAAATTATGGCTGAAGTTGCGACACTGGATTAATCCCGAGGCTTCAATGCCGAGTAATGCTTCGTAGATACATACAATCATTTGTTCGAGCATGGTCGAGGAACAGCCAAGTCATCTCTATCAAGGAAGCTGTTCGCATGGCCTGGAGCTACTAGATGCTAGGGAAAGACCACCATACGCCACCAGGTATATAAGGCCATGACGGTCCGTCTTCTTCTCGTTGTCTTTCTCGTTCGCTACTTCACACTTGCCCTCCCTTGCGTACGGCTTGATCCTCGTTGTTCCAATCATCTTCGCAGCTAAACTTGACAGCTCACATCACCTTTCACGACCGAAAATCAAAATCGGCATGAGTCCAAACAAACCGGCCCCTGCCGCAGAGCGGAGGGAGCCCCAGCTTCCCTTCGATATCCTCGACATGATCTAGGAGATCCTCGTTCAGGAACTTATCGTCGACAACCCACGAGCGCACTACCTCGACCTAGACGCATTCAGCGGCATCCCCAGAAGCACCCAAATGACCAACCCCACAACTCTCGAGGAGATTGAGCGAATGAAGGAGGAGGGTAACGCAGAGTATCTGAAGGACTTCTCGTTTGGTGCAGGTGAGAAGGTTGCTTTGAGATACTTCACCCGCCGCCGCCTGAGCGTTTCAACGTGGCCGGCTAGATGGCTCGGGTCCATCTGCTCAAGGTCGCGCTACCATGTTGTTCGAAACCTCCCTGATGTTGTCGGACTTACTTTTCGCACCCGTCGCCCCGACGGAATCAAGAATGAAGCAAAGGGGAGCTATCTCCTCCGACTGAATGGAGCGAAGGACCTCTGTGTCATTGCAGCTTCGCAGTGGGAGCGTCAGATTCACTTCCTTCGCAACCCTGGCCCCGTTATTTCGACTCTCCACTCCTTACGCAACATTGGTATCGACTTGGAGACGCTCGTCGACGATCGAGTCCGACGCCGCCACGTTGGGCCGTCTGTGTGCCTCTGCGACGATCCGGAGGTCCCGGCTGACGTGGACTGGCCGCTGGGCGGCGTCGCCAGTACTCTCCGCGCGGATCTAGAGAACCATATAGGGTGGCCATCGCCCTGCACGTTTGGTTGTCAGTTGGACCCCTTCATGTCCTTCATCACCGAGCTTCCAAACATCGAATCGCTTGTCTTCACCGCGACCAGCCAGCCGCTAGACGCATACACCCTGCAAGAGTGGGAACAGGACATGACGACGCGCCAGCGGTTCAAGTGGAGCCAGGCCAAGCTTCTGCGGGACATTTTCCTCCAGCCGAACGAAGTTTACGGTAGCTTGGAGAGGACCCGGGAGCCGAACGACAATGTCCCCTACGAGCCCATCTCTGACGGCCAGCAGGCCTACATCATGTTCGAGATGTACCGGAACCAGCCGGACGATATTCTTCCGCAGGGCTTCCGCTTCATCAACGCTCACTACAATGAGTACTTCCCATACGCCGAGATCGCGACCAAGATCCGGTTCCGAATACTGCGTCCCTTCGATGGGAGCGAGGACTTTGACTTTAACAGGTGGCGGAGATTTTACCGTTACGAGATTGACCACGACGGCAATGTTGCCGAGGGTGCCTCTCAGCCCAAGTACTCGTGGTGGGCCCGCCAGCAGGTCTGGCCCACGGGACAGAGTGTCTTCCCGAACGGGAGCACGTACCCGGAAGAAGCATTCCGGCCGCCGGAGGACTTGAACTGGGATGACTTGGTGGATGAGTCGGATGACGAATCGGATGGGTCGGCTGTCGATGCTGTGATGACTGGGGCAAACGGGGACATGAACGTTGTGTTTGATGGGGATGAAGGGAGTATCATGGGCACGGAAGATGATGATACCATAAGCTCGGAAGACTCTGATGGCGACGTGGAGATGGGAGGCACTGACCCGGACGACATCAGCCTTGACGTCAGTCACGACATCATCAATACGATCAGCCACGATATGGATGAGACCGGGGACGTTGCTGAACAGGCGATTATGCATTCGGTCATCTTCGACTTAGACGATATGGCCCGCCAGTTCACCCAACAGCCCGCCCAGGAGGTCGCCCAGCACACCAGTAACGATGCAAACGCCGCTGATGACGCCAGTGATGAGGAACACGACGACGAGAGCGTTGACCCGCTGGGTGACCCTAGGTTTGACGTTCCGTGCATCTTCCACCCGGTTGACTGGCACCCAACCTGTGGGTGAATTCGACAGGAGAACAGATCCGAAACGTCCCAGCCTACTCGGACGCACATGATGCAACACAGTCATAAAGTCGTGGGAAAGTGGGTCGGGACTCATGGGAATTTGGGGTCGGAGGTAATGGCCCGCAGTCACCCAGTGATGATAATAGGGCGTGAGTTTCCATAATTTTTCCTATGTCTCTAATTCTTCAAACTGTCCCTACCTTTTATGTAACATTTCCTTCATCGCTGTCATCATCCTTGATATCATGGTCCTCTACTATGTTCCTTCTTGAATAGGTGGTGATTGAGATGGAATCGAGGAACTTGGGAGAAGTTGGCATAATACACGGTTGTCTGATTTACCCTTTACAGGACCGTATGACAGGTATACTCTGTGCAGTTACGCATGTCCCTTGCACTCATGGTTGCATTTGTAATTTCAAGATAATCTATGCAATTCCGTCCTGAATTCCGCTTGGTCAACGTAACGAATGACTGATCTTTTATCTTCCTATTACCACCAGTGTCCAGAAATCCCGGTCAACAAGTCGGTAAGTCACTTAGAGTAGCTGCCTAAGCAAGGAATGCTTTACATTTCCACCCTTCAGAGTCATAGCGCCAGATTCCAACTATGTATGTAACTGTAGTTAGGCCTCTAAATCTGTGTCGTAGTACCGTCACTTCCGGAGGCTGTGATATGTGGACGCTAAGGTGCTGTATATCCGTCCATGTCATTGACTCTCCACAATCTTATGACCAATGAGTTAGTTAGTACGTGCTTTTTGAAGCATACAAGTCTGCGTTGCTTATAGACCTCTGAGATTTTCGCGCTGTCTAGCTGTATTATTGAAGAGACCCGCCAGCCTTGGAAAAGGCAAACTGAAGTGCTGGGAATAGAGCCGTTGTGGAGCACCCCAGAATTTATAAGACAAAGATAGGGCCTCATACTGACATACATTTCCGATAACCACATGATTAGGGCTCATTTGTCTAGTATCCTCTTTGGCAAACGAACTTTGTGATTCTAATTTCACAAAGGACTTGGTTCCTGTACTATATGGACAGCAAAGAGAAGGGGTGCAGAACTGTCCCCTACTGGCGCTAGCTCATCTCTCAATGTGCTGTGCTTCTCTAATTCACTACAAGGCTAAAGAACAGTGCCCCAAGTATTGATTCAAACGACTGATTGATGCCATATCCTAACTTACCAATGACAGACCATCTTCCGATCTCGAATAGCGTTATCTATCTCGTCCTCACAGCATACTTAGTCCAGATTCCAGAGTTCTGTATCCCTAGACAACAATCGCTATTGACGTGCACTTGAATCCGGGTTTTGAGAAACACTATCCCTTGAAGCATCACATCACCTGTCGCCAGTCGCTGACTCCGCCCTGTAACAGACTCGCAGTATCACCAACATGCCTTGCCTAGAGACCCACTGGCGCGTTTTCTTTGTAGCCGTGGCAAACCGCGACACAGAAAGCAAGCACGACCATTACGCGATACACGTGAGCCTCGCGAACGGCAAACGGGGCATGGCTTAGCAGGTAGTAGGCAACTTCCGGGAGGCCTACGAGTTCATGTTTGTTCCCTTCGTCCTCCACCCATCCAAGTGCCCCCAGGTCAAACGGATTCGGCTTGTGGGCTGGCTCAGGAACGAGAGGCTAGCCCTCTTCAAGGACCGCTGTGATCACATATTGCCGCCGGGCCAGCTAAGGCAGTGGGGCCAAGTAGCTGTTCCGACCGAGCTAGTGCGCAGTTCTGAAACATGGGCGTACGATTTCATAGCGAGGCTTCGAGCTGAAGGTTGAATTGAGGATCTGGGGTGGAGGGATGGCAATAAGGGTAGGGCTTGGGTCTGCGTACCAGGACAGAAGGGTTCTAGGCGTACCTTTTGTCGGTGAAAGACCATCGCTTGATACTCTAGCGGCGCCAAGTTGCCACGTGTGGCCGCAGTAGAGATACCAAGTGTAACAGCGGATACCGCTTTAACTTTAAGTCTTAGCTCTGTTTTTGCATAGCTTATAATACCATTTTATCCGTGACGGCAATCGGAGTTTTGCCACCATGCAGTTCAATAGCCGGGACAGGTCTCATGTTAACGTGGAAACTGGTCTATACCATAATCATACTACAGCCAAGTCACCCTCTTTATTCATTCAACACGCTCTAACAGTCCTGATCGGAGGAACGGGAACTCGACCCCGAGCACCCTTCCATCCTCACCCCTCACAACCACCATCCGATCAACTGGCTCGGACCCGTAGTGCATCCAATCATGTAACATCCACCCGTCGCACTCTTGCACGGAAATTCCCTGGCCAGGTAGCCCAGTCTTCGAGCTTGGGACGTCAGTCTCGAAGAAGACACGCCAAGCCTCCTTTTTGACTGATTCGCCGTTTGCTTGTCCGGCAGTGACATTTCCTGTGGGGAAGAAATGGAATGTCGGGACTATGGGAGCGAGCTGCGCGCCAACGGTTACGAGCCAAAGCTCAGCGATTGCGCTCAGGATATCGTTTCCATCGCGAGTGAGGGAAGTGAGTTCGAGTGTCTCGTTGAGTTCGACGGTTGCCTCGACACAGGGCCCCGTAGAGTTACCTCCCTCGCACGGCGACGAAGAAGCAAATGATCCCACGAGCGACGTTTTGGCTTCATCCCTGGCGGCTAAGTCCACTGCAGGTACCAAGGTAGCGAGCATAGCGTCGTACAAGTACGTGAGCGCAAACATGTCCCCCGCCGTCATGAGGACCAGACCTATGCCGTGGGAGTCCAACAGTGAGATATGCGACCGATAGCCGTAGGCTCCGCCCGACTTGGCGTAGAACGTAAGGATCTGTGTCGGATCGTGGGGGAGAAGGGAATTAGTGCGGAATATCTCCCAAGGCATTCCGACGAAGCTATGCGGGGAGCCCGTGAAAGCGTTGGGCTTGAGCCACTCGCGGACTTGCGCGGCCGTTAGACCAGGAACATTACGGCTAAGAATGGAGTACGTAAGAATGGATAAGTCGGCGAGCGAGGAGACAAGGCCACCGGGGCTATTGATGCGCTTGGTTAGCTCTACCAGCATCAAAAAGTCATGTGTACGGGGATAGATCCAGCGAAGATACTTACGGAGCATTGGCGCCGTAGTCACTGCCCCAGGAGCTTTCAACAGGTGGAACTACTGCACGATTATCGTCACCCGGGCTCGGGCGCGTATTCGTCATCCCGAGAGGTTCGGCGATAAGATCTTCAATAAGGACGCTGTAGTTCTTCCCCATTGCAGCCTCGCATGCGTGGATGAATAGGGTAAACGCGATGTTGGAGTACACCGGTTGCTCCATTGGAGCTGCGTTGGGATGGGCAATCGTGATACCCTTGATGAGCTCTGTGATGCAGGTCAGGTTATCACAGCGACTGTGATTATTTGTCCGCCTGGAAAGGCTGGCCCGCATTTACGTACCATCTTTAGTGCATTCTTCGCTCAGTCCAAGTACGCCGCATGTTGGATAGTCGCTCTTGTCGATGGCCGGAAAGCCGAGAGCATGGAAGTAGTCCTTAAGGAAGTAATAGTCGGAGAATCCATCTGAACAGGATTAGACGCAGCCCTTGCCTTGAACAGCTGTGGAAAATGTTGTTGGGAAATTCACAGTTTGTGGGCGCACCAGAGAGATGGTTCGCAAGTGATCGAAGTGTGACCTCGTCCCACGTCAAGGTGGATGAACCGTTGCTCAGCTCGGGGAGGTAATTCGTTAAGGGCTCGTTCAGCTGAACATCGCTCAAGAGCAAGACTAGCGTGGAGAAGACTTTGCTCACGGACCCAATTAAGTACTGCGAGTCCCGGCCGAGCTTCTCTGTTCCGTTGAAGTTCCCCTCCGCAAGATGGTGGTATTCCCATACTGGGATGCTAGGGTCATCCTGGTTGTAGTCGACGAGAGCAAGAGAGAACGAGGCGTTCTCGACGGCCCAACCGGCGGCGATCTCTCCCGCGACGGCCTGATCCAGGGCAGCTGTCAGATTTTCAGTCGCGCCTGTCAAGAAGCTCGAGTTTGCGAGATGTCTTGCACGGGGAACTGTTGGGCCACCTGGTCGACATGCAAGTGCCACCAGGACGGCAGGCACAAATGAAACAACTTGTATCAGGCCGAGAAGGCTCATGTTTCGGGGTTGCTTTTGCTGATGAGTATGCGACTCCTGAGCGTCTGACATTCGCGGGCTCTCGCATCTTTATGAACCCCTGAAGGTATAAGTCGGCAGCCTTACTTCAGACCGCGACATGACGTCGACTGTGCGGCACTGCCGAGACTAATATCATCATCGCAGTCACAACCCGAGCAATGCGCTCCTTGATTACCGAAGCGGCGACCATTAAGGAGTGTGCGCTGGAGCTGACCAATGGTCTGGCCCCATGCACAGCAGATCATGGTGAGGTGGGGCGCAATCGGTTTGCTCGCATTTTTTGCTAGCGGGGCGGGCCCACTTGAGGCCGGAGATCGGCGCTAGCGTCCCCCGATTCGCATCAGCATGGGACCTCCCGTGGGTGGCCACATCAGAACCGGAGTAAGACGGAAGCACCAAGGAGCGTCTAAACTTATTTCCGGTTCCTTCGCAGAAGCCCGTGCTGAGTCGTCTCACATGTCCAGAAACGATCATCAAAGGAGACTGGGCAGAAGAGTCGGAAGGCTGTGGACCCGAAAGCTTGCAGTGACGGGGTGAGAACCTGCGCCCACCTAACTCGTCGAACGGGCCATCCGTGGCATAATGGTATCCCGGGGGAGGTGGCTCACAAGGCTGCACTGCAGTCGATTCTTGCACGACTCCCGCAATCCCCCTAAGGCCGTAAGATAATTCTATAGATCCATAGCGACTCAATCCTTGGCGAAGGAAGAGTGTTATAATGGCACTAGCATGGAGCCAAGGAGAACATTGTGCCGCATCTGAAGCTCATCAGAATTTCACAAAGGAGCTACTACCAGAGAGTCATAATATTCCACTTCCTGGTTGCATCATGGGCTCCTAAGCGTAACCTGGTCTTGAGACAGGCCCGGGAGAGAGGCAATCCGCGATCTGATAACGCTCCTCACTCCCAAAAGCCGACCCGATATCGATGAAAAAACAGAAGCCGTGTAACTGGCGCGCATAGCTTTGGGGCTGGCGCATGGCCTTGTGTTTGCTCGTGTATCCCCAAGCCTCATGGTGCTATTGCAATCATTGTCGTTTCATTGAGTTCTTGGCTATGTGATGTCCATATGATTTACTCATCAGGACGTATGGGAGTCCGATGTCACATATCACGCGCGTGTAGATATCATCTTATAATTCCTGACATAATAGACGCAATTTGGCGAGTATCTCTCAAGAACAAAGAAGCTCGAGGACGCTGATGAGTGTATGTTCGGAAATGCATCTGAGCCCGGCCGCCTTGCTAGGGAGACGATACGCTCGACGACTTGGTTTTCTTGTGCGGCTGGAAATCTCTAGAACGGTCTCAAAACAAGCACTTGACCACATCGTCTAACTCGAGAGATATCGTAAGATTACGACGCAAAGACGGGGGTGGGTGGCCAAACGATCCTCCGGGTTAGAGGAGATTATATTCAACCCTTGTTGGCTTTTTTCCCATCTAGTAGACTGTAGAAACAGTGACAGCCCAATCACAGTAGCTGTCTCTTGTTGAGCCAACGGACCAGTATTGTAACAGTCACATGTAGCCCACCAGTCTTGACAACCAGTTGGCCACTGATACGAAAACCACATAAGCATAGGAATAGTCGATTATAAACCACATGATACTAGTCCCTCATATACACGGCGATACATTGTCCAAAGCCTCGCGGGTTTCCGAAACACCAAGAGTCCATCTCGAACCCCATCATTCGTTCTTATGTCTGTCCACCTTCTTGTACCTCACCACCTCAGCACCAGTTTCATCCACAGTCCTCTCCGCGATGATCTTGTAACCCCCAATCCTGGGCCAAATCTGCGTCCACCCAACCCAGTAGACCGCCCCCAGTAGAAGCACTCCCCATCCAACAACAGGGAAAATGTAATACGGGTATCCGTCCGCGTTCCAGTCGCCGTCAGGTGGGATAAACGGCACGGCAGTGAGGAACACGTTGCTGAGGAAGAACAGGACGACGATGGGCAGGTACGTGTGCCATGGGGAGGACCAGTTCTCGGACTTTTTGTAGTGGAGGTAGATGAGACCGGCGGCGACGAATATGTTGATGGCCGCGCCAGGGTAGGTGTAGAGGTCGACGATGAAGCCGTAGGCGGGGCCATCTGGAGGCGGGGCGAGAAGGACAATGACAGTGACGAGCCAGTGAAGGAAAAGCTAGAAAAACGGGGTTAGGAGTCGCTCTCTTGTATACTCAGGTATGGCTTGTAAAGGACGGCTGTAAAAACGTACCGCTGCAGCTGGTGTGTTAAAGGGCTTGTTAGATGCCCAGAACCTGCTCCACGGCAGCATCCCCTCCTTCGCCAACTCCTGGTTCAGCCGCGCATGCGCAAAGCTCACGGCCAGCACATTGCCCAGATTGCTGAGGCATACAAACACTGGAAGCACCCTTGCGCCGGCACTGTCCCCAAACATGTTGGTGAAGAAGACGCCGGCGACGATGACGTCTGACTCGACCAGCTGGTCCTTGGGGATAGCTGCAAAGTACGCCACGTTGGCGAGGACGTACAGCGTCGTGACTCCCCCAATTGCAATTGGTGCTGCTATCGCGAGGGTCCGGCGCGGGCTCTTTACTTCCGAGAGGACGTAGTTTGCGTTCTCCCACCCCTTGTAGCTGTAGATCACTCGGAGTAGGGCCGAGGCGTACTGGTATACTCCGCCGCCACCCCACGCATCCGCCAGCGAGAGGTCAAATGCGCCGCTGAAGTTGCCGGGGTCCGGCACTCGCCTTCGTCCTGCGAGCGCCGCGAACCCGGCAAACACGATGAACAGCAGGATCACAACCTTGAAGACACCCAGCACGTTGACGAGCCGCATGCCCCACTTCGGGAGCACGATGTGCAACCCAACCGCGAACGTCGCGCACGCGACACCGATGCCGCGCGCCACGTACCCGTCGCCCTCGGAGCTTCCGGAAGCATAGAGGATGTAGCGGCCGAAGGCAAGGGAGTTGCCGGTCGAGAAACCCAGGAGGACCATTTGCGAGGCGAGGACGCAGGTCGCGAGGTAGCGTGGGTGGCGGTAGACACGCTCGAGGTAGTTCTTCTCGCCGCCGGACCGGGGGATCGCGAGGCCGAATTCGAGGTAGACGCTCAGGCCGGCAAACGTGATGATGCCGCCTTGATCTGATTAGCTGTGTCGCGCAAAGGTAGTGAGGATGTGGGAGGATTCGACGTACCGACTATCCACAGAATGAAGCTCACTCCCACCGAGCCCGTGGCGGCAAAGATTCCCGACGGGGTGGAGAAGACTGGAGGCGTTAGCGACGACGTGGTGCGGGATGACATTGGCGCACTCACTTCCGGTGCCGATCATCTTGTTCAGGATGATGAAGGCGGAGCCCATGACGCCCAGCTTTCGCGATTCCTCGTACTCGTACCTCTCCGTGGCCTGGACGTCGGAGTCGCTGTCATTGTTGGCGGCGTAGTAGGGCGGAGCGCCACCCTTGGCTACGGCCTTCTCATCGACCTCGGTCGCCATCGTGAGCGCGCTTGGCCGATGTCCTCTAGTAGGGAATCAAGGGCCTTGCCGCGACGCGGAGTTTTGCGGTCACCGCACCCTTTGGGATGTAGGAGTCTAAACCCTCGAAGACGCCTTCCGCAGCGTTCTTGGGTCAGGGCCGTATCCGAGCTGTGAAGCGGCGCGTTTAGACTTATCTCCCGCCCAGTGTCGCATATGTACCACCGGAGAGGTCAGACCACACGTCGAGGAGGGGTAGCGGATCGGCGGCCGTTTTTAATCTGGTAGGAGATCGCCGGACCTGGTGTACTGGTGCGTGTTACTGCATGGTTGATCCCCTGCTGCCTCCACCACCTGATAACTGATCCTTCGACCGGCGAACGCAATATATGCACCCCGGCACGCGACGCTGTTCACTCTCAGAGTGTGCACCGTCGTACATTCCTCCTCCGAGTGTCGATCGCTTGGCGGGAGCTCTAACTGGGCGAGAGAGTATGGATTGGAGCATGCGCATGTCGTCATTTTCCCTCTAGATTTCACAAGCATTCTAGTGGCCGCATTTGCTCCGGGACCTTCTCAAGTAGGAAGGTGAGTCGCGAGGCATGCGACCTCGGGATCCCTTGGCACCCCCACTCACTGCCGCGAGAGGGTTGCACGGCCCGAAGAAGTTAATCGGGATCTAGGTTTGGCGCATTACTTCACCGATGAGTTGCTATCTTGGACTCAGGGTGGGATAGGTTTGGAGTCGCGCGTAGCCGTGTCATTCGAGTGTACGCAATCGACCATCAGTATCACACTTGTGACATCTTGCTCAATGTGAGGAATGCGACAAATTGTGAGATGACACTTATTGAGGGTGATAGTGATACAGTAGAAATTGAGCCCAGTATACGCGTTGAGTGGCATGATTACAACGACCCCGACCAGAGGGGCCCGGGGGGGGGGGGGGGGGGGTTTAGATAAATGTAAAACCAAAGAAAACCAAAAACAAAACATTAAAACCAACCAAGAAAG
>JAMFQS010000079.1:83346-135528 GCA_025503055.1 Sordariomycetes sp. B11D1 | reverse complement strand
GGGGGGGGAGAGAGAGTGTGTCTCGGTGGTCCTACACTTGTAGCTTGCGGCGGTCTCGACGGCGGATAGGAGCATCGCCACGACTATAAGCCCGTCGTCTGGGGTCTCGTTAGGGTCCCCTTCGGAAGGGCTCAAGAGGAGAAGGGGGGGTGGAGAGACTCACCCCATCCGAACTGCCGCCACGCCCACCGTCCAGCTGCCCTCAGCGAGACCACCACCAGCGCTAGAGTGGGGAAGAAGAAGAGTATGGAGAGCGCGACTACCTGCAGCGGGCTCGTGACGTCGGGGACGCCCCCAGCATAGGCCCTGGCGCCGCCCCAGGTCCCGTCCATGTTCGCAGTCCTGTTCGCCAGGCCCGTGTCTGTTCCGGCGCCATCCATGGTTTCCCGTCGACCTAGATCTAGTCGAGATATCTCAGTCCGGCAGGTTGTGCAGAGGGGGGGGGCGACAGGAAGAGTCGGAGGGGACAGAAGAGACGGGGGCCGGAGGGTTTTCAAGTCCCTCGAGCTATTCCGCGCCGAAGCGGCAACACGAGACGACGGCCATCATCCATGCCGCTCTCGACCGTCCCATCCTTCTTCCCGAGGAGTCTGTAGTCCTCGTCCTGTTCATCATGAGCGACACAATCTCCACACACGCGACCCGGGTAAACCCCCGTTGTATCAAAGCCCACTTACACGCCGCAGCGCACGGCCATCGGCGGGTGGGTCTCGGCACTGAGGGTAGCATTCGGGAGGCGCCACCCCCTGTCGCCGGCACCGACGGCGTGGTTCGGCAATGCCGTCGAGCGGACCTATGAAGCAGTGCGTGCTTCTGGTCCAGGAGAGCAATGATGTGGGTTCCTGTCGCGGGTGTTGGGGGCCTGTGTTGCGCGTGGGCGGGACGGATCATTCGAAGCGCAGATGGGATGAATAATGGCGGCCTGGAGGGCCATGATTTAGCCTTTGTCTCTCTCATACGGCAGGCTGGGGAGGGACTCTGCCAAGGAACAAACAATCCAGCAGCACGTATGGGGATACACCTCCAGGTCGTGGAAGCCCGCTTACACCTCAACCGGGAAGCGTGGCAAAAGCCACTCGGCCCCTGCCACAATCTAATAGCGCGCCCAAAGCTCTGTTCCGGCGATCTTCCCCAACGGCAGTTTCGAGAAGCCGAACTCGAGAACAGCCGCGTGGGTAAACTCCCCGAACGCAGATCGCCCCGGGATCCCAACCTCCCGTCCATGCGACCAGCGTCGTCGCCCTCCTCCCCTGCTCCGCGGACGGCTGGCGTTGACGACTTTTCGACAGAGCCAGAGTCACGGCGCGTTAGGGCTGCATTGGGAGGAGCGCATGTGGCTATTTGGGGTGAGCCGGCATCAGACTTGCGTCTCACAACAGTCCGAACCGTCCACCGTGCAGGCCCCGCAAGGTCAGGGACACCAGCCCTCCCCCTTCCGACTCTAGATACTAGGGGACCGCACGCCGGCAACTCCCTCGAACGATCTGCTGCCAGTCCCCCAGTCCCCCTCACGAGAAGGAGCCACCGCGTCTCCGCACTGGCGACGGACCGAGCAGAACTGCTTGCGCCGTACGCCCCCATGCCAGCGTCTTCCGTTGTGGTATGAGGCAAGCGAAACATCTCGTCGTCCACAAGGTCTTCACAGTCCCCGTCGGCTTCGTTCTCACAGCACCCCACATCTCCAGCCAGTTTGATACTCATATTTGCATTGAAGCCACTCTGGATATATCCCTAAACTCCCAGCACGCGATTGAAATGCCCATCATATCCTCATGGCAAAGAAGACGAAGAAGAAAAGATAAAGTAGGAAAAGGACAAAGGAAGAAGGGAAACAGGCCATGTAGATGCAATATACCACCCCGCGCCGTAAAATACACGCCTGTCCCGACATAGGCGCCGGCCCCTGCCCGGTTTCGACTCTCTCCAACCACCTCGCAGGACTCTATCAGGCGAGTCGGCCTCTCCAGGTTATGCAACAAGGCGGGAGGCGGAAATTGTCGAGGGCACGTAGATCCACGGCTCCTGAACCCAAGCCCGCCTCAAAAGAGGAGGAACCGCCGTATAAATCGCCCCTCCCTCCTCTTCCAACTAGCGTCCCCACCCCAACCTCCGAGCCACCTCCCCCCCCCCCAACCTTTGGAATTTTCTCGAGACGCTCGGACTAGCGCGAATTCCGCCGCCCTCCCCGCCTCCTCGAGACTTTCTTTTGCCGAGGATCCTGTAAGAGTCGAGGCGGGGTCCGAGGAAAGGGCCGTTCGCACATGGCGGGTGGAGCGACCCTCGCCCTGCAGTCGGCACGTAGGCTCGGAGCCCCCTCGTCTCGCGGTGGGGGCTTCCGGGATCGGTCGGTACGGGCTCGGCAGGCCTGCGCGCGAGGCGTCGGGAACAGCCGCATCGCTCGTCACGCATCTCCATGCCGCAGCGGGGCCGCAGACCCGCACTCGTAGAGCCCGCCGCCCATGGGGCCCGTGACCGCAACTCGCTCACGCCGTAGCAGGCACCCACCTCAGCGGCACCCCATCCCCCCCAACCTCGTAGACCCTCGCGACCGCCTTCCTCGGCGGCAGCGCCCACCTCGCCCTCCCGGGCCGCTGGTCATCCAGCTTGCCCCTCCTCCTCATCGCCATCTCCAGCACCGCCACGCGGATAAAGTCCGAGTTCTCCCGCATCTCCCTCTGCCTCACGGCCGGCATGGGCGGCATGCTCTGCTTGGCCGGGGGGGCGGAGCCGGGCGGTGGGTTCCGTGGGGTGACGGGCACGGGGAGGCGGGAGGCCCGCGCGTTTTCGCGGAGGCGCTCGACCTTGTAGGTGCGCATCTGGATGGAGGCGGCGTACTGTCTTGGGCGCTGGACACCGTCTTCGAGCGGGCGTGTCGTGGGGTTGAGGTACCGGCGGAGGGCTTCGGACGGCTCCTCTTCTAGGACGGGCGGCCGCCTTTCATCGGTGAACGGCACGCCGGGGTCGAGGGCGAGTATCGACCTCGTAAGCAGGTCCTCGGGCGGGACGGACGCGAGTGAGAGCGACGAAAAGGTCTTTGCGGCGGAGCGGATGGCGCGTAGCGAGGCGGTAAGATTCGACTTGAAGGCCGAGCGCAGCGGCAGCCGCGAAAAGGCCGCGTCCCATCTCGAGAGGGCCTCCGCGGCGGGGGCCGGGAGCGTGAGCTCGGGCTCGTCGGGCGTTACCTCTGCCGAGAGAGGGTGCGCGTCCTGTGGGGAGAGGCATACCGGCTCGAGGGATCGCCGCGGGGAGAACTGCGAGGAGGCGCGGCGGCGGTACGACAGCGGAGAGTCGTCAGCCGGCGTGCTGCCGCAGAGCGGCGACGAGCACGCCGTCAGCGACGGGACGGACTCGACCGAGACGGTGCGCGTCGACGCCGGCGAGCCGAATATGCTGTCACTAAACGACGTGCTGTCCCCGTCATCATCTTCAAGGTCCTCGGGGGCGGAGAGAAGCACGTCCAAAGGGCCGCCAAACGACATGCTCAGCTCCTTCTCGGGGACCTGCTGCCTCTCAATGACGTCCTCGAGCGTCAGCCCGTCGTCCTTCTCACGCACCCGCCGCCGGCCCCTCGCGCTCCGGGCGTTCCTGGGGGGCGGGATCGCGGTGCTGGCCAGGAGGGCGTGGATGGACGGTGGTATCGCGTGCGGGCTCTGCACGTCCCGCGGGCGGCGCGTCCGCGCATGACGGTTATTCGAGGGTCGGACGGACTTCGTTTTCGAGCTCGGGATCTGGAGGGGCACCGCGGGTATGTTGTGCCTCGACGTGGCCGTCGTGGGCGGGCTTGTGGGGAGCATTAGCTTGGTCTCCCCTCCTCCGTTGGACTTGGCCATCGTAGAGGTGACGACGGTCTGCGTAAGTGGGACTCGAACTGGCGGGCGGCTGTCCTGCCGTCTCTATTCATATCTTTCAGTGAAAGCGGCGGCGGGAAAACGAGGGAATGTAGATCCGAGGGACCTAGGAACAGGAAGATGACGAGTGTTGGGTTGGGTATACGGGGTAGGTAAAGGTGGACAGGGACGGGGCGGAGAGCCTCCCTTGACCGGCCTGCGCGTGACGGGCGAGTTTGAAACCGGACTTGATAAGGACGCTTGCTGACGCCGTTGGTATGCAAAAACGTATCCAGTGGCGCGGACGTACTGTGAAGCAGTGGAGCCAAGAATCCAGAGCACGGCAGGCCGGGATGTGTGTTACCGGTGGGGGGGGGGGGGAACAAAGTACCTTTTAAGGGACTTTGTGCGCTGCAGCGTCATCCGCTCATCCAAGTCGAGGTACTTCCGAGTTCCCGACACTCCCGATCGGCAGTGGGGGGGGAATTCCACGGGGGCGGACCTGCGCCGGGGCACCGTCATAGGCTGGGGACGGGGCTAAATTGCAAACTGTCAGCACGCGATTCGTTCTTCTGGAAGGATTTCAAGGGTCCTCGGGGGGCGCACATGACCAGGGGGCGGGGTGCAGGCGGTGCTGTCCTGCGGTATTAACGGCGGGTCGAGTCCCAGTGGGCGTCTTGGCACTGTATTTTGCACTTAGTGCTTGGCCGCCTGAGACTTTGGTCCCGGGGGCGAGGTCACCGAGTCCTGAAACGGAATGGTTAGTGAGGAGCGGTATGGCTTTGGCCGGAGACTCCGTTTAGACCGACCCAAAAGGGCCTCCTCTCCTCGCTGCTCTGACACGAGAAACAGTGCTTTACTGATCTATCAAGCACCGAGATAGAGCAGCATCGGCCGGGGCGTCATTCATAAGCAACACCATGGAAAGTCCCAAGACATCCCCTCACGGTACTCCGTAACACCGTGTTGTCGTCTCCCGCACCAGTGACGTCGACCCACAGGGCCACCCCCCCTCCCCCCTCTCTCCCCGTGCAGCGTGTACAGGTACACAATTCGTACCGAACACCCGAACGCTATCCCAATCCAGAAGCTGCCCTCCCCCGTCGGGCAGGAACTCACCCACCCACTCCCACCTGCCGCGTCTGGAAGTCCCAAGGGTCCAGGCCAGATTGCGGAGACAGACCCTGAGGAAGCCCGCTCAACAAAAGGGCAGAAGGAAGGCCATCTGTATGGCGGTCCATCATCTCATTTAGTCCAAACACGAGATAGGGGTGATCAGCGAACGGGAATGTTCGAGGTGCCCGTTCCCGTTATCTATGCAAGGGGGGATGGACGGCCTGGAAGTTTGGCGGAAGCACAAGATCTGCACAACTCCGGCCAAACGCGCGATGAAGGGAAAACCGAAAAAAAAAAGTTGAGATACCACGAGATAAGCTCCCGTGCTCCCCACTTCCCGGGGTCACATCTGGCCCGCACCTTTTTTGTTTCCTTTTTTTTTTTTTTTTGTAGGCCCACCAGAAGGGAAAGTCGGGCTGGGATTGCTCGGTATGCGGCCACTCTGGGTGTTATCCGGACAAGAGGGTGGCGCAGATCAGACGGACAGTAGTATTCTCATAAGCCATGGCTCACCTGTTTTTCTTTCCCGGGCGTGTGCGAGGGCCCCCGAGCTCTCCACGTGTGGCCAATAAACCATGTAGAGACGACGTGGACAAGGCCGAGCCGTTGCTGAGCGTCTCAGTTGGGCTCGATGGCGGGTTAGCATATCACGCCTGAACTGCTGCACTGATACGTGGTCGTCCGACAATCCCGCCATTGGCGCCGGATGGGGCCTCCTGTGTCCGATGTCCCGTTATGACTGACTGCTGTTGGGATTGGACAGGTGTGAAGTGATGTGTCGGGTAAGAGTCATCCCATGCGTCGCAACCGCGGCATGCTGGCAGGTCGTGCTCCCCGGCCCTTTTTCGCCCAGTTCTCTTAGATGCGGCATATGAATCCTGCGCCTTTGAAAGCATCGCCCGCGTTGCCGCGTTACCCCGAATCCATCCCACGCGTTACAAATCAGAGTGCCCTAAGAGCCATGCAAGGCATTAGAATGAAAACAAGTGCTTGCTTGCATCGATCCACCCCAGCAATGATACAACACGAGTGAGGGGGAAGCGTGCCCGCTCAAACAAACACTGGATGTCGAATGCCACACGAACAAGAACACAAAGCACATGACTTCCTCGCTTCGCAGCGTATAATCGAGAGAGAAGGGGATAACAAAGACGTGAAACCTCCATAATGCTCAAAAAGAAGAAACAACGGCGGGGAGCCCTTCCCATGCCTTACCAAAGACAGCAAGCGTATACAAGATGCCAGATAGGTATATACACCCCCACGCCCGCTCGCGCCCCAACAACAACCGCTTCGCACGGACAGCCCCTCACTCCCCCCGACTCGACGCAAAGCTCGACCTCCGCGGCCTCTCCTCACTCTCATCCCCCCCCTCCTGGCCCTTCACAGTCCCCTCCCTCCCAGCCCTCCATGCACTCAGCTTCCCCTTGAGATACGCCCTCCTCTCGCCCCCTCCCCCTCCCCCCAGCAGGTTCGGCGCTGAATCAACCCTCGACACCGGCCCGAACGGATTTAGGCTCCTCCTCGAAACAGGCCTATCCTCCTGCGCCGACTCCGTCTCCCCCGTCGGCGGCGTCATCATCAAAAAGCTAGGAACAGGCGGGCCCCCTGCCGGCGCGCTGCTCCCCGTCCGCCCGGACCTCCCGCTCGCGCTGGAACTCCTGCTCGCAGACCGCGGCGCCGTGCTCCGCAGGGACCGCGGCGGCGAGCGCGAGAAGTCTACCGGCGCGCCATAGCTGCTCGAGTCATCGCTGTGCACGCTGTCCGCGTACAGGGACCCGGCCCTTGACTGTTGCTGCCCGCCGATGATGGCCGAGTTGCTCGCCAGCTCGCGCAACTTGCTCTGCTGCGCGGAGTTCGGCCTGTGCCGCGAGAACTTGTTGCCTATGATGGCGCCCATGTGAGAGATGAGCGCCTTCATGACGGCCTTCTTGAGCGCCAGCGCGAGGTCAAGGTTCGACCACGTCTTGTTCCGCCACTCGATCTGCGGGAGGCGGAACACAAAGTCGTGCACGTCCTCAAAGTTGCGGTTGTCTTTGCCCTTGTAACTGAGGCACAGCTCCACCGGCGGGATCCGGATGTAGGCGAAGCTCATGTAGCTGCTCGCTCGCTCCATCATTTTGGTGAGGTCGTCCGACGCCTGCTTTTCTTCCGACGACGGCGTCTTGCTCCGGAGAACGAAACGCCCCATCTTCTTCGAGTCGCCTGCTGTTGACGAAGAGGCTCCTTCCCTCGATGATAGCCCAGTTGTCGACCTGGCTATGCCGGGGCGGAGAGTAGACGTGTTCCTCAGGGAGTTCTGCGAAGACTTCTTGTTTAGGTTGCGGGCGTCTGACGACTTGAACAGCCGGAAGGAATGCCCCTCGCCTGTATGGAGGCTGAGCGCCTTCTTCGAGCCCCCGCGCTCGGTAGACTTGTTATATGAGCTCAGCGTCGGCTGCAGCCGAAGCTCGAGAGATCCGGGTCGCGTTTCGAAAGCAGCATTCTTCTCCACGAGTGGCATCGCGTACGACAACCCCTCGTCTTCATCGTCGTCGTCGTCCGGCGGTTGCAGCTTCACCAGGAACGGCGAGTCCTCGCGGGCCCCCGGCTCCTGGCTTCCCTCGACGTGCGGGAAGATGTACTCGAACAGCTGCTTCCCGACCTCCCGCTCGAGCTGGATCTTCATGGGGAACAGATTCACCTCGAAGTGGTCCATGACCGGGATTCCCGCAATGTCGTCGAGCATGTGCCAACACACCCGCACCATCTGCCTGTTCCCCACGTCGCTAAACGTCCCCCGCTCGCCGTCCACATACGGTGCTATTATCTCCGGATACGTGGCGTTCGGTAGTAGGTTAAGACCCAGGATCTTGCCCACGCGCACGAGGTTGATGTGCGAGCCGTCCGCGTTGTCTGTGCGGTCGTACTGGACGTCGCGGAGCTGCAGCTCGACTAGCGGCTCCATCGTGTCCTTGATAAGGTGCCACACAATGTCCTTTGCCGAGATGGTCCACCTTAGCAGCGCGTTCGACTGGTTCGCCTCGAAGCTCGGCTCGTATTTGCCTTGCGACGTCGTAATGGCCTTCATCAGGAAGAACAGCTCGTCCTCGCACGTCGCGAGGTCCCGCTCCAGGATGACGCGGTCTTCCCACAACTGCTGCTCTGACGCGCCGCCGTAGATACCGAGGTGCGACTTGATTTCCTCGAGCTGCCTTGCGCGCTCCTGCAGCTTCTGTATCATTTCCGGCGCCCCGCTGAGGTCGCTAAAGTCGGAGGCGAGCATAATCTTCTCTAGCCGCTCGCTCCGCGTCTTCTCCGATGGCTCGCTATACATCAGGAGATCTAGCACAATAACATACATGGCGTAGTACTGTGACGAGTTGCAGAGAGCCCTCGCCTGGGGGAACTCGACCCACAAATTGTCCATCCTACTCTCCGTGCTCTCCGCCGCATCTGCGTTCGGTCCGTCCGTGTTGACCTCGTCGTGGTACTTCAGCCGCAGGTTATTGTACTTATCGTAACGGAGCATTGCCGACGTCTTCTGCACCACGCGCCTGAACCCGAACGGGTCCGCCTGGAAGTCGAAAATCACTTCCAGCGGCACCCACGGCGGCCAGGCCGTGCCTGATGGCGCTCCGTACCTGCTTCCCGCGTACCTCGACACGATCAGTGTCTGGAACCACTTCTGATGGGTGACGAAGAACTGCGCGCTGTCCATGCTCAGCAGGAACCGCCGCTGCACAAGCCCGCTCACGGGGTCCGAGATGCGCGCCTTGTCCCTGACCTCGACAACCTTGAGGTCCATGCCCTTCGCCGTGACGAGCACCACGTGCTTTTTGTTCTTGTCGCTCTGGAGCTGGATCTGCGGCGCCACCAGGCGCACGTGGTAGCTGCTCTGCGGCGTGAACTCGGCCGCTATACCGCTCGCGAGATCGGCGATGGCCGCGCCGAGCGCTGAAGACGCATTCTCCTCCGCGTCCACAAAGTTCTTTCCATCCTGCAGGATGCTTCTTATGCGATCCTCGATGTCCTTGCGGGTTTTCTCATTCGTCGAACCAGACTCGGACGATACCGGTGTTTGTTGGCGCGCCGGGAATGTGCGTGTAGAGTTTGTCCCGTTGGTGTAAGACTTTGCCTTGGCCTGCTCCTCGACGATGTCGAAGATGAACTTGACTGCGGGCCGTGAGAGGTAGTATACAAAGCCCCTACGCTGGCTGTTCTGGTTGGAGTACCGGATAACGATATTTCGCAGCAGGTTGTTCCATTTGAGCTGCATATTGTGGACCACGAACCGGTTGGTGAAGTCGCTGTCGAACTCTGCGCCCGAGGGAAGGTTCATCGAGTCGCCTCCTAGCTCTAATGACGTGTCGGAATTCTCGTTGCCGCGCCTGCTGTCTGGCTTGGACTTTTGACTGGCGGACGAAGACGATGAAGTGTCGCCCGTCATCTGGTTGAACATGTGCTCGAGGAACATTTTCTTGCGGCAAAGCACTCCCGTGTGGTGTTTCTGCCCCTCAAAATCTGCAACGAGGTCTGGATCCTTGCCACCGTCCTGCATCACGCGGAACTCGGCCTCCCCAACGCTCTGGGCGTGCGCTTCCATTTGCTCCTCCAACTGGCCGAGGCGCTCCTTGACGAGCTGTGCCTGTACGCGCTTGGGATCGTCGTCGTGGCTCATGATGCAGAAGTGGGTGGGTTCCTGGCCGAATGGACTGGTACGGTCAGGGTCGCCAGAGATCATGCCGCCTATGTCCGTCTGACGGAAGTACGTCAGGCGTGGCGCATATGCCAGTGGAAGAATCTTGACATCGGGGTTCCTCTCTGCCGGTGACGGCCAGTCCAACTCGACAAAGTCGTCCATGTCAATCCAGCTGTGGTCATTGTCGGGAATCGTAAACTTGGTATGGTCGGGCGTATCGTCATCTTGTTCAAAGACCAGAGCAGATATCCCAGACTCCTTGAATGAGTCGGCCATGCTTTCCATGGTGGCGGAGACGGCCCGGACATCCGCAGAGACGAGGTCAAGTTGCGCAGCGTGAATCTTGATACCCGTTGTACGAGCCTTCGTCTTCCTTCCCATGTGTCTCGTGCTGAACTGTTCTCGTCTTTGATGCAGGTCAAGCATGAAGCTATCAAACCGAACCTTTAAGCCCGTCCCAGAGACGCCGTTCTCCGGTGAGGTAGACTCGTGATTCTTATGCTTGTAGATGTGGCTGAGGAACAGTGGTGCAAGGAGGAGATTGTACTTGACAGTAGCGAGGTGACGACCAAACTTCTTGCTATTCATCTCTCTTCCAGGGAAGAGACGGCCCTGTCGGATCGGCAGAGACAACGGGCTCCCGAACAGACCCCACCAATTGAAGAAGTGGGTGAAGAATCGAGGCGTAAAGTGTGCCGTGTTGTAGCTCTTCGACGGCTCGGGGCTGGAAGAAGTCCAGTCGCGGGTAACAGGCGCCCGTATGCCGATGGACAAGTGTATGTGCTGGCTGCGGAAACCTCGTAGCGCATCGTAAGGAAGCCCATTCTCGGACTTTGCATGCTCCGCCGTCTTGAGAACGATATCATAGTGAGGCCTGAACGCAAAGCTCCTTTCGCCATCGTTGATGGGCTGCTCGAACATGAGGCCAATCATCCACTGGACATCGCCAGAGAGCTTCATGACAACCTTCTTGAAGAGCGCACCCGACTTCCGGTCTTTGTCCATCGGCCCATCGTAGTCGCCGCGGCGCCTCGCCTCCTCCCTCACTTCGTGGCTGTAGTCGGGTACCGCAAGGACATACTCGCCGCTGTCGACGAGCATGAAGCGCTTGGGGTCATCCTCCGAGTTGAACGCTAGGCGCACGTCGTTGCGCCAGCACATCAGGAAACCAGCGCCATTACCCGTCATGAGGTATGGGTCACGCGTGCCCTTAAGTGCTAGGTGCACGTCTCCGTCCCCCTTCCAGGCGACGTGGATCCGGGAGTGGAAAATCAACCGAATTTTGTCCCAGAACCCGACACGCTCCGATGGGTCCAGCTGCGGCTTCGTAAAGGACTCAAATACCATCATCATGTCTTGCATCGCGGGCTGATAACAGGGGCCCCACGTTATGCGGGTCGGCAAGGCAGTGTTGATATCAACGCTTATGTTGGAGTAGGACTTCACGGGCCCGATGGTCCGGCGAACATCAAGGGCAAAGCCTGGATCTTGACTGGATTCCGGGTCGCCAGCCCCGGGAGGGATGATCTGGACCCTGACCTTCCGAGAAGAATGCAACCCTCGGTACTCCTCGGCGATGACAAAGTTCGTCTTCATGGACAGCGAGTTCAATCGAGGCGATTGCCCCGCCTTGAGCGAGGGAACATGGATGAACGGAAGTGGGTAGTCTCTCAGGAAAATGCGCGCCTCATCCAGATCAACCTTGACGTGCATCGGGAGGAGGAGACTGTACTGCATATCCCGCGGCATTCCTTTCCCAACCGAGTGCAAGAAATCCGGCAGTTCGGAGAGGGGGAACGTCGGTTTGTCAATGACGATCTGGAAGTCGGACACCATAGCGGAGAGCAGAGCCGGACGCTCCGGAACTTGGAGGATATTCTCCTCGTCCTCAAAGTCTTCCACTATCGGTTCAGGACCCCAAGCCTGACTCCTCATATCTCGAGCGCTGGCCGCAGAAGTCGCGTATGCGCGGTTGATGCGCTTCCTCCAGCTCTGCGAGTTGAAGTGATCAAGCTTCTGCCGCGCCTCTGCCTCTGCTAGCCGAGTATAGCTCGTGAGGTGCGGGATATCCCCTTCCGGGTCGTATCTTGGGGCCCGATGGTCTTTGCTGCCACCCCTCGGCGTGCGCGCACGAGCTCCATCGGCGCTCCGACTTCTAGCCCCGGCCGGCGCCGCCTGACCCGTCCCCATGGTGTGGTAAGTTGCGCGGGTACGTAATTTGCTGGATGCTCTCCGTGACTCCTCTTCTCGTATACGCTTCATCTTCACCCGGAACGCCTCGTCGCGGGCAAGCCGCTGAACTTGCTCGACACGGCCCGCCCGGTAAATCATACCCAGCTTCCACTCGAACGCGCCATCCTCGAGTTCGAAGAGCAAGGTCCGCGTACGCAACGATATCTTTGGCACATGTCTCGGCCCCTCAGGCCCCTTTTCCAACACGTATTCATCCGTTCCAGTCTTGAAGCGGTGGTGAAGCTGCTGCACGGACTTGACAATGTTGATCAGGTTGTCGGTGATGTGGTGGACGATAGTCTCGTGCGGAACCGCAATTCGCGTTGCTTCGGCGACGATGTCAAACATCTTCTCGTAGACGAAATTCCCAGAAGATTGCTTGTGTCGCGATCGGCGGTAGTCGACACGCCAGGACTTGACGCTGACGACCCTGGCCCACACTCGTCGCATACGCGGGGCTCCGACGTAAAGGCGCGCGAGCCGGGATGTTAGGAACGGCGGAGACCATCGATGGCGGCCTGCTTCGAGGCCGTATAGTTGGAGCATCAAAGGCGGGTCGTTTGGCATATCGCCCTTGACTCTGAGCATCGCAACCTTGACATCCACCGTCAGTAGCTCCGGGATGACGGAGCCTCTCCTCCCCGAGGTGACCGGAGAGTCTGGTGCAAGGTGATCTGCAAAGTCTTGAACGGATAGACCGCTTTGCTCTGGCGGGCTCGACTTCCGGATGGGCCCGACGAAGGCCTTCCGCAGAACCGTCGCAGCGAGGCCGATGGCATAATGCCGGTAAAGCGAATACTGCACGAAAATCGAGCGGAAGTTGGCCTGCAGCTGGAACAGCGGGCCGTGGGTGTCGCTTTGCGCGGATAGCGTCAAGTCAAACCTAGGCATCCGCAAGAAAGGATCAACCTCCATCCTGTCGGCCGTTTCCACCATATACGCCTCTAGCCCCTTGACATAGACAGCAAAACGCCGTCCATCCCCGTGTGCATGTTGCTTTTTACGCGGCGACGGGGAGACCGGGCGCCTAGTGATGTCAGCGTCTGGCGTGAGAGAGCGATTGCTCCCCCTTCTCCTAGAATTTCGCCGCTGGAGACCGTCGATCCGTTGAGCTCGGTACTCCACATTGAAAGAATCGAGCTGGAGAGAAACGCCTCGGGTCTCCTCCGAAATGTGCTCGTCTACTCCCGCAACCTCGACGCTAAGATCGGACGTGTGTAGCTGGAAGTGGAGAAGCCAGGGGGGCATCGACCGAAGGAAATTTTGCTCTGTAGCGCGCGTTCGGTCGGCCAGCTTCGCCGGTTTCGCATCCACCATGAGTTGGTGGATGATCTGGTGAATACCGTTCGTGATCTCGGGTCGTACGAGTTTGACGGCGAATGATTGTAGGTTACCGGTTGCCATGACACAAACATCCGGAGAGGCGCTAACCTGGACTTTGAGGTCAAATGCATCGGTCTGTATGAGGTCGAAACGGTTGCCGCTCGACGTCTGGTAGTATAAACTGTGGGATTGCAGCCTCGTTGTTCCCACGAGCGAGTAGCGGACATCGCCCATGGTAGAGTGGAAGGACTCGGTGTCCAAAGAGATAGAGGAGATGGAGGAGATGATTAGGTCAAAGTCGTCGGGTTCGGCGTTCGGTTCGACTGGAGGTAAGGCGATCCGAATGACGGGCTCGTGCATCGATAGCTTGATGGTGGCCTTGGGAAGGAGGCGAGATATGACCATGTGGTGCTTCGGGGACCGAGGTTGGCGAGGACGTCGAGGGCGCGGATGCGACTTGAGGAGAGACATGACGAGAGGAAGATGACGCGGGTCAAGGTCGATGGAAGGAGACGTCACGACAGAGTTGGCAAAAAGAATGTTGGCGTTTCGCTCCTCCGGATCTGGACTGCCGTCCTTCGCCAGCTTGACTGTCTTCGAAGGCAGTGTCGTCCGGATTGTCGTTGTCGCCATCGGGATATAGAGTAGCCTCTCTGGTTTCCCCTGCCCGTCATCTAAGCCAATGGATATAGACAGGGCAGCGGCCAACGCCTCGTGCGCAATGTCTTGCGAGGGAAAGTACATCTGGTGGACCGGTGACTTTGGATCCAGCCGATGCAGGTCAATGCCAACCTCCTTCATGGAAGCTGTCAAATAGAGCTTGTCACTGATCTGCGCAGGATGCGCCTTCTTGGAAAGCCCAATGAAGCTGACGGCGAACTGCACCTCCTTGATTCCCCTTACAAGCGATGTGATGATCTCCTTGGAATCAGCAATGGTCTGCATAAGATCATTCTCCGGGTTCCCAAACTCATCGAACTCGTGGAACATGGAGTTGATGAACGACCCCACGCGGCTCTCCGCGTCCGGCCTCCGGGGAGGGATTTTCCGGCGTTGCTTGTAGTGGTCGACAGACAGGGCAATGTCATCGTACGGAACGTGGACACGGCCGAGCTTGAGTGCGACGCAGGCATCCCGAAAGCTAGTCAGGTTCTGCGAGAGGTACGCGTCGACGTTCAGCGTGGCGTTGTCCAGCACCTCAAGCGGCTCCCTCCCCTCTGCAGTGAACAGGACGCCCTTGAGTGTCATGACCCACTCGGCCTGCTGGTCCTCCTTCTTGCGCGCGGCCCTCGCGGCGAAGAAGAAGCGCGCGCGGTCAACCATCTTGCGGCGGGTGTCGACCCCCACCGTCAGGTTGCCGACCTGTACGCTGGCGACGCCGACGACGTTGATGGTGGTGTTGGTGGCGACGATGTCGACCATGCGGAGCCACTTGACGTGCCTCTGCAAGCGTTGGATCCTGTGTTTTAACTTTGCCAGTTGCTTCCAAGTACGTGTTCGTGTCGGGGGTTTGCTCGTGCCTGTCCGTTTTATAGTCGGCACCGGGGACCGCGGGGCCGTGTCGTCGGTGGGTGTGTCTTGCTCATCGTCGTCCTCAGTCGGGGAGTCGACCAACCCCAGGTCCTGATTCGCCGTCTTGACCCCATCTTCCAGCTCTTGGACGTCGACCGTGGCGACCAGCTCGTTGACGACTATGCTGATCCATGTGGGTTGCGCAAAGGTCGGTCGGTGGAGGTTGAGCCCAAGACCCCGAATCTCGAGCTTCAGGCCGTCGCGGGGAGTGAAGGCGAGCCTCCGGAGGGAGAAGTAGCCGACGCGCTGGATAGAGATGCCAGTGAGGATTCGTATTATCGCGAAGAGGACGAAAGATAGCATGTAAAGGAGGACGGCGACGGCGATCACGAAGGTAGGGCTGAGGAGCGCCATATCTGTGGAGAGGCACCCGCCAAGGGCGAGGCCTCGCTCGGACCGGCTGTTGCGACTGCACCCCATTAGCTGTCAGACGAAAGCTGCTTAGACATGGGACGGGGCCCCGAGGGTCTAGGCATGCGACATACACGATGTAGGGTGACCCGATTTCACTCGAGGGTCGGTAAGCTAGTCAACTTGCGCCGTTCCATTTTGCACGGTCGAAGGATGCGGTTGACCAGTGCCTGCCCGGGAGGTCGAGATCCCTGTCGAGGCGCAACGAGCCGGGACGACGGAGGGATACAGCGACTTCGGTAGCGGAGGTTCGGAAAGCGAGACACCGGCTTGGCGGACGGACCGAGAAGAAACAAGTAAACGTACGGCGGCACGCGATTCGCCGTGCGTGTTTGTTGTGTATTCGCAAAGTTAAATAGTGCGTCCGTCTACGGAGTGTCGCGAGGCCTCTCCTTTCCCCCGCGGGGAATCGCAATAGAATGTCTAGTGGAGTGGATATCGACGTACTTGTAAGGTACAAGTAAGCAAAACGTTGGGGCCGCCGTAAAGAGCGTATGCAGATGCACCGGAAAGCTTGGCAGCTTGGAGTGGTTCCAATAGCGCGCTCGGATTCCAGGTCGCCCTGACAAGCTTCGCTCTGGCTGGCTGCACGCACACAATGTGGGAAGCTCGGGAGATCGTCCGCAAGCCTCGAGGTAATGATGGAATCTGGATCCCGAACCGCCGTCCCTGATTTGTTGAACGGAGGTGGATGTGGAATATTAGCGTTGGGTCCGTCGGGGATGACAAGACATCAAAGCTTCCGCCGAGAGCGTGTAGACGGCCCGCGGGTCCCGCACTCAGCTGACAGCAGCTGTCTATGCCCCTGCTCCTGCACAACCCCACCATGAGCACACAGCCTACAGAGCCCACATTGATGTCATTGCCAAGGACACTTATCGCGACACGGGCCCAACCCAAATCAAACTCCTACTAGGCAAGGAGCCCGGCAAAAATTAAAAAACAAAAAAGAAAGGGGCGCCCGAATATTGCCAAAGAAATTCCCTCTGGCAGGCCCGAACCGTCGATCTCTGGGTCTCTCAAAATTACTATCCCGAGTCATATTATGAGCCAGATGGAATTAGGGCTGACTCTCTGCTAACCCTTTTCCGGCAAAGAGGCGCATCACTTCAGCATCCCAGAACCCCCGTCCCCCAGAGCTAAGTTCGATACATGATCCACCCGCTCTCGGGCTGGAGCGTATCAAACGCCCTCCTCCCGCCCGAGCCGCTCTTTGCCTCAGACGCCGTAGCTCGCATGCCGACTGATCCGGCGACCATCTCAGTCGGTATTGGCACGCCCCTCGACAGCACCGTAACCGGCACTTCCGTAAACCCCACCGGAAACTCCCCGTAGCAAAGCCTCACGCTGCCCCCTCCACGGTTGTGTAGACAACCTCCTTCTTCATCCCAGTAACAAAACGCCGTGATCCAGCCCGAGTACGTCGTCGTGCCGCTGCCGTTGGGCACGTGCTCGTTCACGATGCCCCTCCAGAACGCTATCGTCTCAGCTGATGTCGGCTCCTCGAAGGAGCGGACGAGACCGTCTAGCACGGGCTTCAGGACGGTCCACCACTCGGCACACTCGGGGGCCAGGGAGGCTATGCGCTCGGCGCAGCGGTCGCGGATGGCGGTCCAGTCACGCCGCTCGCCGAGAAGCGTAACGGTGGGTATCCCACACCGAGTGCCCCAGGCATAGGTAAAGTACTTCCGCAGTGTCCCCATAAAGACGACACTCGCAACGGCCCTGTCCTCGTCCCGCGTGGTGGTAAATTCGGGGAGTACCCAGTCCCTCCAGCCCGCGTCCCTGATATTCTGCGCCATCAGCTTCGTCATGCCCACCGCCAGCGCACCGTGGTCCCACTTGGAGAGGTCGTCTGGTAGCGTGTCGTCTAACAGCTCGAGAGCGACCCGCCCCTCGTGGCTGACGAACTCATCCCTCAGCGCCTCGGCATTGGCATTCACAAAGGTCGCGAGCTGTGTTAGCACGGCAAGCCAGACGTCGTCGGGGCGGATAATAAGGTGGAGGTGCTGGTTGTACGACTCCACGCAAGCGTGTACAAAGCCATTCTTCGACGAGTAAAGCTGTGAGGAGGGGCTTTTGGCTCTCGACCTTTGTGGCGCAGGGCTGGCAGAGAAGGACGAGCGAACGATTTCCGTCGGCGGGGCGTGAGAGTGCGACGCGGGGTCCGCGAGGGCGGCCTTGAGGAGGCGCTCGGGTGAAGAGACAGGTCTGTGGAGGACGCCCGCTGGCTCGAAGTTTGATGAGGGGTGGTCGGACGGTGTTATTGTGACGGGCATCCTGGTCTCTGCGTGTTTGCTTGCAGGGGTGGTATGCAATATCTGGTCTGACAACCGCAGTGCCCACCTCGTGGGCCGTGGGATGTCTTTCGCTTATAATGTCAAAACGTCCTCCACGATGACACTCTAGGTTAGATGCCGACTCGCGATACTTGGAAAATGCTAGCTCGGAACGTTTGGCAGAAAAAAAAGATACTTGGTGCGAGAGGAAAAGGGCAAATCGGGCAGCGCATTCTCCAGCGTCGGGCCTCGATATATACCTCGTGTGCGACAAGAACGATATAGGTCACGTCGCAATATCCTCTCGGCCACTCCGCATGAAACTTTTCACCGCCGAGATCATGAAGGGCTGCGGGCAAGGTCTCACTGGAGCACCCCCCGTTTTCTCCGCCGCGGCGGTGCAGGCCCGGGCGGGGCTATTCCGATTTCACACACCGACGGCCCCGCTCGGCGGTTTTGCCTCGACTCCAGACCGCGCCGATCCTGGGCGACGCCGGCAGAGGCGCGGCCCCATCGTGCTCGTCGCCGTGCGGCCGGTAGTAGGATTGTTGCCACCAAGATCATCCGAGCGATGGGGATTCTGTGGGTTAACAATGACGGACCGCCATTCGTGCTTCGGCCTTGGAGTAGGGGGCCCCCGATTCTCCACAGATCCAGATGGATGAAATGCAAAGATGGAAAGTCACCTCGACGGAGGTAAAAATCGAACTTTCGAGTGTGAGTCTAGATGCTTTCAGGCTTGCCCGCAGCTGGCTGTCGGAAAGAAGCTGGCGCGGCCGTCGTCTGAATTCGGCAAGCGCCCGTAATTCGCGGCGCTCACATGGCCCCTGGCGTATCGGACCTTTGGATCTCGGAAGGTTACCGAAAGTCTGCAAGCTCCAGTCCCCCGGTGTACCTGAGCTCTCTTTGATAGAATGGCTGTCCTCTACTCGAGGAGACCAGTCTCCCGGATAACTAATTATCGGGCTGGTGTGGGCTGGAGACGATAGCATGACGTACCGCGTGCTTGCTTCATCACATACGGTATGCTGAGTCATCGCCTCGTCGCGTCGAACGGAAAATACCCTCCCCCTGGCCCGAGCGCCAAACAAAACACCTCCCACTATCACCCCAGGCCAGCTGGCAGATTCCCTTTCCCATCTGTTCCCGCCATCCCCTACCAACTGCTCTCACCAGAAAATAATTACAAGCGAGAGTCCAGCATCGGAGCTATTTTTCGCGAAGACGCGTTCCGCCACCCCTCGAGGCCTCAATTCGTCTCCCTTTCCTTGACGCCTCCGCGTTCGGCACGGAGGCCGCCCTATGCGAACCTCGATGCGATCGTCCATGCGCGGCCGCGCCAACAAAGTCACCAAGCCCAAACGCTCAAGCCGCACCCCGTCCGCCGTCCCGGAGTCCGTGAACCAGGGCGTCGACTACCTCGCGGCGGCAGCCCACGCCCACCAGCTCAGCAACCACCACCACCACCACCAACAGCTCCACGGCGAGGGCGAGGACGACGACGACGGCGACGACGACCCGGAGGGCGAGCAGCAGCACCAGCAGCAGGACGAGGAGCAGCACCAGCAGGGCGAGGACCTGTACCCGCTCGAGCACGGCGACGTCCACGGCCCCGGCGCGGTCCCCAACGCGGCTGACCCCGCCATTCACCCGGACCTCCAGGCCTTCGGCTCGGCGGCCGCCCACGCGCACTTCGCCCTCGCCCACCAGGACATGGACGCGCAGATGCAGGACGCCGTAGGCGGCGACCCCACGCCCGGCGTGCCCTCGGGCGCCACGACGTCCAAGGCCGTCGCGGGCCTCTCGACGGCCGCCGAGTTCGCAAAGGAGAGCGGCTACGACGGGCTGGACCTCGACCAGACGGCCAGCACGCTTTCGCGGCGCCTCATGTCGCAGCCGGGCCGCCGGCTCGCGGTCCAGCGCCGCAAGGAGCAGAAGCTCAACCTCGTGAGGCGGAGCAACGTAGAGGCGCTGCTCGCGCACGTCTCGGGCCAGCAGGCGGCCAGCGCGTGCAAGAACTGCCACAAGGGCCACGGGCCGTGGACGAGCTGCGTCGTCGTCGACGGGCAGATGTGCGGGAGCTGCGCCAACTGCTGGTACAACGCCAGCGGCGCCCGGTGTTCTTTCCATGGTGGGTCCCCTCCCCGTCCAACCCCGAAAGCTGAACTTTTCCATAAGCGAGTATGAGACCATGATTGCTAACAGCCCAACGCCAGAAACCAACAACCCGCAAGCCCACCAGCCTGCCGTCCTCCCCCCGCAGCCCCCCCCGAACAACGCCTTCGGCCTCCCCCATCTGGCGCCCGCGAGCTCCATCCAGCTCCCCCCGGGCGTCCTCTCCCACGAGCCCCAGCTAGCGGGCCTCGCCTACGACACGGAGGCCAAGCTCGTCATGGAGCGCGCCATGGCCGCCGCCCGCGACGCGACGACCCGCAAGGCGCGCCACCTCCTCAAGGTCGAGGTCGCCGCCAAGCAGCTCGTGCTCTCCATGCTCGAGTACGAGGAGTACGCGCAGTCCGAGGCGCTGCAGACGCAGGCGCAGAGGCTCTCGCAGGCGCAGGCGCACGCCCAGGGCGCCGTGAGGCAGGTTTCCGAGGGAGGTCCCCCGGTTCCGGACGCGACCATGGAGGGCGGGGGTGAGGAGGCTTCGTAGGGCGGGCATGCCTCGGATCGCGTTGCTAGGAATGGGCAAAATGGCGAGTTGGGGGGGGGGGGAAGGGGGTAGAGGATGCCGTTGTTCCGACTTGTTCTGTTATAGGGATATTATCACCTTTGTTTTGTTTTCTTTTCCCGTCACATTTCCGATGTGATTTCTGTACTTGGGAGTCCGGGGCGCGGTTTCTGTTAGTCGTTTTCTTCTAGGGGGCCTCCAAAGTGTCTGTACGCACGGGAGGGGCTTGGTGCGGTACTCGTTACGGGGCTTTTCTTTTCCCGTCATGTATTGGTATTATGTCTGGGGCGATAAAACTTTCACTAGCAATGCCGCTTGTGCCAGGTGTATGAAAGCGAGTAAATCAGTATACATGCCGTTGGTGATGGCGCTCGCCCGTCCATGATAAGGGCGTGCGTAGCTCGCAGTCGAGGTCATCGCAGGAACCTCAAGAGCGAGATACCGTGGGCTCGTCGTCCATGTGGCATTCTAAGCAACGTGGCTGAAAGTGGAAAGGGAGGACGTCCGCGTCGTCCGCGGAATGGCGACATCTCCAGCATACTCTAGCTCTTCGCCCAATCGAGGCATATTAGCCGTCGCCGGCTAACATAAAGGCCTTGCGTAGAGATCACAAGCTGGCTACGACCTCCATCTCCTACGGAACCCTTGGTTGTGACACAGCATCTGTAATGGAGAGTCCTCACTTTGTGTATGTGAGACGGTCACTCCAGAACCCAGCAACTCTCCTGAAATTCAACTTATCTAGCGTTGACAAACCACACAGCCACCAGTTCGGCCACATCCCTACTTTATATCGGGTTAAGCTCAGTAAAGATGCTTTCCTCATCTCGGAGCTCGTGCTTAACAATGAAGAGGGCGAAAAAAAAAAAGGGCTTGTGAGCAGAACACAAAACATTTCTTGCCGAGGAGCACGCTCGCTGTGGTAAAAAGGAAGGACGCGCCGAGAGGAGGTTGGGAGATGTTTCCCTTGAAGAAGCTCGCTCGCTTGATGGAGATGGAAGAAGTGTCCCAGAGCGAGTCCGGCTGATAAAAGCGAACGGTCCGCTCTCGAAAACGCACATGCGCGGAACGACCATATCATGAGTACACCTACAGGCGTCTTATTCCTACCAGGGTTATATCTCATCCCCTTGAGCGGCAATGGGTCTTGGAGACATATAGTTCCGGAGGCGGGGGTGCGTATACCCAACTTCGCCTAACAAGCCCAAAGGCAGAGAAGCGAAGAAACAAGAAGGTAGGTCGGGGCTACCAGTCAACTCACTAATACCCTCTCCCCCCTTTTCATATCACGGACACAAAAGAACCCCTTTTGATGAACCATTGAGAGGCCAGATGCCATATATTCCATCCCTTCCCACCGTCCCTGCCCATTTCTCTTCGAGCCTCCCCGGCTTCCCCTCCCTTGCCAAAGCAAAGGGTATCCCCGCTTCACCTCCTCCCCCGCAAACCAATTAGAAACCCACTGAACCTTTGCATAACGAAAGAAGAGGACCATTTGAATTCCATGACCAGTCTGCAACCGGTCCGTATACATGTAGAAAGAATGAGAAACCCAAACACAAACGTCAAATCCCGCCCTTCCCTAGAACAACGTCTTATCCGCAACCCACGTAGAGCCCAGCATACAGAACCCAACGCGAGAAACAGACGCCGACATCCCTAACCAGGGAGTAAAGAAAAGAAACACAAGTCATTAGATACCCCATTATCTCCCCTCAAATCCAAGACAGAGCAGATTAAACCCAATATCGATAACCCAGCTCAACAATACCTCAATTCACCTATGACCCTTCCCCAACGCCGCCAGATGCATTTCGTCAAAATTGTGTGTGAAGACCATATATATGCAGGGTTCAGAAAGATGGGAGACAAGAACAAACTGTGTAGGGAAATCGGGAGTCGAAAGTCGATAACGTCCGCTAGCGATATTATGCTCGCAATCAAATGCGCCAGGAAGGGGTCCATGACTCGGTTCAGTGACCGCGAATTAGGAAGAAGCTTGCTGGGAAGATGACATGCTGCGCGCGGGTTCGAGATTAATGTTGTAAAGTCAGATGGAATCGCAAACAAGTAATTATACCGCGCAATCGCAAATTCCGGCAGTCGTGTGTGTATATACCGTACAGAGTCGCTCCTGCATCTCTGCATCGTGTTCAGCGATGCTCAGTATCGCTGTGGAGAGTGCCGCTAGACTCGCCATCCGTGAGGTGGTCGTCGTACGCCGGCCGCGAACCCCCATTAGTCGAGGGATGCGGCGGGAGAATGGCCGACGACGCCATACTGGTGTATCCCGACGCAGACTCGGCTGCCCTGTGGCCCGTCGCCTCCTTGAGCAGCTTAAGGCTTGCTCGGTTGGCGGCACGGGTGGCCTGGGCCTGCTTCTCCCACATCGACGTGTAGTACCCGTTAAGCGCGATGAGCTCCTCGTGCGTGCCCCTCTCGACGACCTCACCCTGGTTCAGGACGACGATCTGGTCGGCGTGCGTGATGGTGGAAAGACGGTGTCTGGAGAACGAGTCAGTAACCTGGGCTACAGAAGACATGATAAAGCGGACAACTTACGCTATTATGAGTACCGTACGGCCCTGGCCCACATTGAGGACCCCCCGCTGGATGCGCTGCTCCGTCGAAGAATCCAACGCCGACGTTGCCTCGTCTAGCATAATGATCTTTGGGTTCTTGAGGATCGTCCGTGCGATAGCGACGCGTTGCTTTTCTCCACCGCTGAGCCGGAGTCCCCGTTCGCCAACCTTAGTATCGTACTGCTTCGAGAAGCCCATGATCTTATCATGGATACTCGCCGCTCGGCACGCTTCGTAAACCTCCTCGTCCGTGCACCCGGGCCTGGCGTACTTCAGGTTATACATGAGCGTTTCGTTGAAGAGGATCGTATCTTGCGGAACGACGCCGATATACCGACGAAGGGAATCGATCGTAAGGTCTTTGACGTCGTGGCCGTCCAGGGCGATGGACCCCTCGGTGCAGTTGTAGTACCGGAACATGAGCCGGAACACAGTCGACTTGCCACCGCCCGACTCCCCCACAAACGCCGTAGTCGTCCCCGGTTTGCACTCAAAATCGATGTTCTTGATGGCGGGCTCCTGGTTTGGCGCGTACGCAAAGGAGACGCCCTTCCAGCTGATGTGCCCGTCGCACTGTGTCAGTTCTTTAGCTTGGGGCTGGTCCTGAACACTCGGCTGGATCTTAAATAGTTCGAGTAAACGCTCTCCCGAGATTAGCGCTGCCTGAATCACGCGATAGAACTGGCTGAAGAAGTTGAGCGGCTGCTGCATCTGTTGCAGGTACATCAACAGTGTCGTAAAGTCACCGACGCTCCGGAGGCCCTTCCAGACCTGGAGCGCGCATACCATGAGCGAGACCGAGAGGCCCGTAACGTACACCGCGTTCTGAGCCATGCCCATCATGTTGGTACCGTAGGAGACCTTGGCCTCCGCCTTTTGGAAGTGGTCGATAGCCGCCTCATAACGACGGAACTCGTACTGCTCCGCGTTGAAGTACTTGACGGTCTCATAGCTCGTGATTGAATCGTTCTTGACCGCCTCTTCCTCGCGGTCGGCATTCGTCATCTCGCGCCGCTGGTCTGCACGGGATCGGGCCATCTTGATGGTGAGGTATAGATACCAGAATGTGTTGACACTGATGATGGCGGCATAGGTGGCGTTGAAGACGTGGTTGAAGAAGTAGATGGCGAGGACGAGGTCCACAATCATGGGCAGGAGTTGGAACGTGACCTGTTCGAGGAAGGTATTGATGGCGCCGCCCTTGTTCAGAGCAGAAAGGACCTCGCCCGTCCTCTTGCCAAGATGAAAGTCGAGGCCCAACGAGTGAACGTGCTGGAAAGCCGCCATCTCAAGGGCCTTGTAGGAATACTGCGACACCTTAACCCAAATGACGGACCGGATCAACCCTAGAAGGCCGCCCTGTCCCTGGACAAGCATGAGGAAGTTCACGAGCCCGAGTGCAAACCATGGCATATCCGAGGCCATGCTCAAGCGTGCATCCTCGCCACTCGACTTGGAAAGAGTGCCTGCGAGCCGGTCTGCCACCTTACCGATCTGGTACGGCAAAAGAACGTTCACACCCCGCTGTGCAATCAGCAGCAGGAGGCAGACGAGAACGCGGATCTTGAGACGGAGCGAGTCGCGGGGCCAGAGGTAAGGCCAGAACAAGCCGTATCCCCTGATATACTCCCACCAGGATCTTTTAGGCAACTTCTCGGGCCGGTAGAACGCTGCCTGTTCGTCATTGTAAAGGCTGGTGGACGTCTCGGCGCAGTTGGCAAGGATGGCGGAATTACTAAGGCTCCGCCCGTGGGACCCAGGTTCGTGCGTGTTGTATGACCTGCCGTCGGCTGAGAGGAGAGGCGTGGATTCCTCGGCCGACGAGTTCGCGGAATCGGACGACTCGGTGCGGTGCAGAGGGTGTCGCGTGGTGTAATGCCTGCTGAATTCTTCTTCCTTGGTGAGCTTGTCGTCGCGCTGCCCTCGGCTCCACATGCACGCATATAGGCCACAGAGGCTGAGCAGAATAGCCACACGTGTGATGGACAGGCACATGTCAATACGCTCCCAGCCGTCCAGTGCCCAGCTCGTGAACTCGCCCGAGGTAGCTCGGAGTGTTCCATAAGTAACAGCCCGACGGAAGTTGCATAGGAACATCATTCCTTCGGCCACCAAGGCAATAGACCAGGTCAAGATGTGAGGAATTCCGGGGCCTTCGTTACTGTCGAACAGGGTGACGGCGAAGTAGAGGTACGCGCAGGCACCGCCGACGATGTATATCTAGAGCAGCTTGCATATTAGCCGCGGGTCCAATCGCATGCAGCAAAGCCTCTGCTGCAGCGTTGTGTTTTGTAGCAGAGGCCAATAGCAGATGGAAAGGCAGCCACTTACAACCATAGGTTCGCCACACCACCAGTTCATCCCGCCCTCGCGTTCGAGTAGATTGGGGTTCGCCCGCCAGGTGTGGACTCCGATGGCCATTGCATTCATGAAGAGGGTCGCGGTGAGGATGACCGCAAGGAGGCGGAAGACGAATCGCGCCCGTGGTCCGATTTCGAAGAGATCCGCTCGGCTCAACCGACGTGAAGAGTTATTGTGTCTCTTCTTCTTCTTCGTCACGGGCAGCGGCTTCCCCCCAGGACCCCGAACGGTGGGCGCAACGACATCGTCGGCGGTACCCGAGGTTCGGACGCTGCAGATCAGGGCGGCCAAGGTGTAGATGGCTATGACGGTGACGGGGTACAGTCTGTAGAGGAGCTCCAGGTAGCCTTCACTCTCCGGCGCTCCGGCCATCGAGCGAAGGCGCTCGGCAGCCCGAATCTCGCTCTCTACCGCCGCCATTCTCGACTGAAGGGCCGGTTGTTAGCGGTGAACGTGGGACGGCCACTAACTGCAGGGGTTCGGTCGGGAAAGTGCCGGGAGACCGGCCAGATATAACAAGCGCATTACGCCGCAAAACCTGGAAAAGACAGATGACGCAGATTGACTCACTGTTAAGGTGGTTACTGGCCGGAGAGCATCGCCCAGCCTGTGGCAGAAAAGAGGGAGGGAGGGAAAGAGGTATAAGAGATCGGGAGCTCGATGGTGGCGGTCGAATCCACGCGAGGAGGGTATTGTCCGGAGACCCTTGCTCGGTGGTGGGGCAGGTGACTTTGGCAGTGGCGAGAGTCGATAGCGACGGCTCCCCTGCTGAGTGAGACAGGGCGAGAAGGAATCGGCGCTTGTGGTCCGAATGAGACCTAGTGTATCCCCGAAAGCTGGGCACTCAGCGGTACGGATGCTCGTACTGGGTAGTGTTGGGCGCTACCACCTAGACGCTGAGCATGGATTAGTCTGGAGAAGTCCCACTAAAACGAGTGTTGCGCCAGCCGGTGGCTGGCGGGTAGGCCGAGTTAGTCTCCTCTGGATCGCCGAGCGGAAGAGGCCCGTCTAGAGTTTCGGGGCCTCTCCCGTTTCAGTCTACCAAGAGGAAACCAAACTAGGAGGTTTTGGGGGGATGGATGACCTCGTGAGCCCGTGACGGCTATGGCCGATCGTGGGGTCATGCCGGAGGGATAGGGCCATCTCTTGAGGCTGAAGCGACTTACAGGCTAGTCTCGTCCTCTTCGAGTTCCCACTTTTCCCACTTCCCTCGCGTCAGCGCAGAGGTAGATGGTTGGAAAACAAGGACCGGAGCTGGAACAGGGACACCTGAAAGCGATGAAAGTGGAAGCCGGCGAGTTCGTATATAATTTAGTGAGGTCGCGAGCAATCAATGAGAAAGGCGAACACGCGAGGGTACAAGTACTGAGGGAGATGTACTCAGTACGACCCCTGCAGGTGGTCCCGAAGATGCAGTAACGAACGACTGTCACTGGCGGGGCGTGGCTGTGGTTGGCCGTGGCCAGCTGAGGGCGACGGGGGTGTGGGCTGGGAGAAACCCGCAAAGAGTGGGGCGCGAGCAGGGCAGTGGCAGTGCTTTGAGAGTGCCGGTCACAGCTCCCTGCAGCACCGTGCCAGGACGAAGAATTGGCAACGCCTAGGCCTTGAGGGCAAGGAAGATGCTCGTGGCTTCCGGGGAGCCGGGGGCTGAGACAAAACTTCTTTTGTCTTGGTTAGCACTACCGAGACTAAGGCTCCCTGCGCGCGTTGGGGTCAGTGCCAGCACGCTGCAGCTACAATCGGAAGGTTGGCAAGCCGAATGCGGGATGACGATGAGCTGCTTGTGTGGGCACGGGCCAGTGCTTGTGGGGAGAGAGCGGTGAGACCCGTCAGCTTGGACTCCTCGAGGAAAGTGGAAGAAAAGGGAGACGAGCGAGAGGGTGAAGGTGGGCTCTCTCTTTCGGTCAGGGCTGGCGATGTTTGGATGTTCGGTCTCGGCGCTACGTGGCGATGCCGGAAGGATGTGATCTCCTGTTGAGAAGGTGCGTTCCAGGTAGAGACGGCGGGATAGTTGCTTAGCGGCTTCCAAGAGGAGATAGCGTGTCTCGTTGGTTTTAAAGTAGAAGGAACGAATGAACGAAAAGGCACATTGGCAAAAAAAAAAAAAAGAATGCGGCGGAAGGCGGGAGTTCGAGAATGTAGAAGGGGAAGGAGCGACGGACGAGACGGGTGGGCTCAGGAGAAATATCAAGGACTAGCCGAGCAGGGATGAACGAGCATGCGTCGCCGACTCCGAGGAAACGTACCAGGACCGCTTAAGATTGTCTCCCCTTGCCTGGATGCAAGTACAACGGGAGATGCCCATGTACAAGGGGACCGCGTTCCGTTTCCGATACACCGGGGACGAACAGCGGTGCGCTTCGTGGTTGGCGATGACGAAGGGTGGAGATTCGCGGGCTCGAGATGATGGAGGGTAAGGCTTGGCTGGACGTCTAAAAAGAGAATGCCGGCCAGGGAGGGAAGAGGGGTGTGGGAGCCGGGCACGTAGTTATAAGACGTCGAAGAGCAAGATGCACTTGGGACAAGAATGATGCTTCTGAACGAAAATCTGTACTCGGCAATGTACCTAGGCCGGCTTCCATGCATGGCCGTAACTATTCGGGACACACGACAGGGAGGATGCGTACGGGCAGTTATTAAGCTCTGCTCGCTCACTGTTCTCGAGTCGGAGACCGGGCAAGGGCGCCGTTGTCCAAGGAGGGGGTGTGCGGGTAAACTGGGGGAGCAGAGAGCAAGTGGGACGAGGTACGAGACGCATGCAGCAAGAGATGCATGGATGTAGATGTAGACGTAGGCGTCGACGTAGATGTAGTCGAGCAGCGCCGTCAATCTCTAGCTGGGGTCGCACGGGCGTCTGGATTTGTGCGGCACACCCCTGGAGCCCGGCGTAATCCGCACCCATGGGAAATTGTCATCTCAGATCTATGGATCGAGGACGGCGGAACGAGATAAATGTGACAGGACCAGATGGGAAAACCATGTTTTGCATCGACATGGGCGGATAGGAGGAATGATATCCCGCACCCGATGTTATTGTTTTAACTTTGGTATGATGGGCCGGTACGTTGGTAGTCAAACCTCGAACCTTTCGGGTCCCGTCCCCATGGACCCATATACACTGCTCTGCTCGCCTGTATCTCGGAGACAACGTCGTCACAGCGGAGCTATGAGGCACCGAGATGCTGCCGCCAAGATTGCAACGGGACGTCCCTCGTGAGCCACTGGCAGGGTTCCTCGTCACGTTTTCCTGACCGCCTTGCTGGGATCACCAGCTCCCCCCACGACGAGGGAGGGCGCCCTGGCGCTCTGCAGGCCCGTCACTGTCTTGCAGCACGGGGAAATGGAGCCGTTTGCCGGGGTGGCCCGAGTGACCATGTTGCCTGGTCCCGTGCGAGCACAACAACGGGGACCCATGTTTCCAACGGCGTCCTTAGTTTTGCATTTTTCCTGTCCAGGACCCTGGGCCGAGTCTACTCTGGACGCGACGTTGCACAAGATCGTCCCGGGTCGATGGACGAGGCTTTTGGTGCCGATAGTTCGCTGCGCCGCCCGGGGTGGGTATGCCGGGGTCCCCCGGCGTGCCAGACGCTGCAGGGCGGGGCGGCGGGGGACAATTCCCTGGGTGACCGCCGGTTGCAGGTGCGCGGGATGCCGACGAAGCAGTGTATATTGGGAGTGACGATCAGACAGTGCCTGCCAGCTTGTCGTCTGATATCCGTGCCCTGTTTCCTCTTTCGTGACTTGCTTCTTTTTTTTTTCTTTCCTGCTCGGCCCGAGTGTCAACCTGTATAGCCGTGGCGTTAGTCTCTTTGCTCCTTGATACTAGCTTGAGCCATTCCACCGAACAATTGCGCACCGACCACCCGTCCGGTATTACACAAGACGTGTACTTTTTGCGCGGACTGTACTTACATGTTGTATATACCGCATCCAAGGATCTTACCGTCTTCGGCCCGGATGCACTTTTTTCAGTGTACCCGGTGTCCAGCTCCCTTCTTCGGGCACTCAGCACGGCCCCTGACAAGGAATCTCTCAACGGCTCCGCGAAGTGACCCGTCACCTCGCCCGAATCCATATATGTCGCGTATCAACCCCCACCCCAGCGTAGAATGTTCGTCCCCTCGGCCCGCATGCTCGTTCCCATGCAAAGGAGATATCCGGCGCATCAAGCCACGACGATAATGCCAGCCCAATGCCCTTCTCCCCGCCTTCCTCCCCCCCCCCCCCCCGCGGCCGGCACCATTGTCCCAGACCCGAGCTTGAGTCCGTTTCGGTATAAGTCCGGGGTGGCGCAGGGGGTCTCAGTCTTGTGTCATCCCGCAGCGAAGACGGGACACGGGCCCGGGCCCCCCGTGCGTAGCGACGAGACATCGGATGGATCAAGCGCCGGGATCTGGGGCGGGAAGGGCTCCCGGGCGGCCGCAGGATGTATATCGTTCAAGACGTGTAAATAGGAGCCGGGCTCAGACGGTTTTTTTTTTTTTGGCTCGGGGTCAGTGCGTGCCTCGTTCTCCATACCCCGGGCGGCGCGTCGTGGCAGCTGGGGGACAGGGTGTCCGAACATGGGTCCGTCTCGCCTGAATCCCCGAGCGCGGAGCCCTCTTTATGTCGTACACTCACATTTCACCTTGTGGTTACAACAGCGACATGCGGACCGTGAGGCCGTCGCGCTAAGATTTACCCAGACGACATTCGCAGATCGCACTCATGCGCCGGGTTCGAGAATTTTTATTTCAGATCAACCGAATCTTGCCGCGGGGAGACTCGAGTTTCAATTCACCCAGCAAATCACTTGGAAGAGCTGACAGCGAGGCATCCGGTCCCGGCACGCTGTCTAGCAGAGAGAGGACGCGTGTCCGGTTTGATCCGTACGCGGCATTAGACCGTCCCGTCAGTCTGTTTCCATCCTCCCAAGAAAAAGTGAAGAGGGGGAAAAGATATGAGAGAGAAAAAAAACCAATTGGCTTCCAATGTACATGGGAGATCGGCCCCCACATAATCCCCCAGTCATGAGCTTCGCGGCACCTGCAGCACACCACCCGGTCGTAACCCTCCCTCCCTTCCCGAGGTACCTCGCCCCGCGCCCACCCGTAAACAAGGTACCTCCGGCAGCACTCCGTGCAACCTCCCGAAGCTACCCCGCCAATGTACCCGCCGGCCAGCCGCTCCGCAGAACTTCGGGGTGCGGCGGGGGTCGTCAAAGGCGCCGGCGTCCCCACCAAACGGCTCGCGGCCGGGCGGTGCCCCCTTGCCTTTCACCGCCTGCAAGTTGCCTGCAGGAGGGGGGTCCCCGGCATCGAGGCGCCCAGTCGGTGGGCTCGGTGGGCGGAGAGGACACTTTTGAGGTGATTTTGCTTGCGGAAGAAAACGTGCGACGACGCCCTTCAACGTCTCTGCGTGGGTGTGGGAGCCCCACTCTCTCAAGGGTGTGAAGCGAGCGTGCGAAGGTGTGTGGGAGCCGCGCTAGTGTGTGCATATACTGCACATAGGTACGGAATGAGGTACCCCGTCTCGCCTGGAGAAAGTGAAACGGAGGCCAGGCATGCGAGCAAACTACTGAACTCTGACACTTCTTTTTTTTATCTCGTTCTAATATCCCTTGTTTTAAGATAGTCCGTCCGTGTGTCTCCACGTTGTCATGATAGTTGGGGAGGACGGGTATTACGACAACCTACTAGCGGGTTTCGTTTCGGCTCGGTAGCACCCGCCGAGAGCCGTCTCTGCCGACCCTCGCGGAAAGAGCGAGTGAGTGCAAGCCGGCTCGGGCACGCCGGCTGCCACCGCACACCCTCTCCCGGCGCTAGCAGCAGCCAATGAGGAGAGCGCGACGCACGTACCTGCCTGGAAACAGAAGTGGCAGAGTGTTGCAGGTTACGGGGTATTGCCCGATACTCGCAGCTGATAATCGAACATTGGGAAGATCCTAATTCTGCCCGGGGATGATACGAGGTAAAGAGTGGATTCGTCCGCCCAGCCTCTCTGTTGCCGATTATAACGGTCTTGAAGTACAAGAGGCTCCGCCCCCTCGGGTCCCGCTGTGGGGTCGATGTCTCCGGTGGACATGGCCGCTGAGCAGGCCCCCTCCTGCGTCTGCGGCCTGCCGGTGGGCCTCCCAGGCGCGGAACACGGCGAGGACCTGATTCTGGCACGGCGAGATGGCCTCGCCAATGCGGTTGAGCATCTCGTGGTCGAGACCGTTCGCTATTACCAGCTACTTCAATCGTCGGACCGGTGCGGGCGTCCCCCGAGTACCCCAGCCAATGACTTTCCCAGGCGAGCTCCAGCGCCCGCCCACCGTCGTATCGCAACTTGGCTCTTGTATATCGGATTCGAGAACCGCATCGGCCCCACGGTCTCAGGTGTGAGCTCTGGAGCGCCCTGCTCTCCACCGCTCACGGCCACGGAGGGATCCGATGCCAAACTCGAACCAAGGGACCGAGTCCCCGGATATTTTCGAGTTCTGTGCACGGATGGGTTTACTTTTGAGGAGCTTTCGTCACCGAGCCGGTTGCCTGTTTCAACTCGCCACCCGCCAGCCGCCACCCCGCGATAACTCGTCACCCGCGGAAGCGAAGCGGGACCACATCTCGTATTCCTCGTCCCAGAACCACGGGAAGCCCCATAAACGTCACATCCCGACGCTGCTCCCAGCCCGCCTCGGACATAACCCTCTCCATCGATCGAGGAGTGGATCTCAGCACCGTACCACGGGGCTACACCTCCAGGTGAGGTGGGTGGTGGGGACTGGGAGCACATGCGCGCATCTCACATGTCGCGCCGCCCACCAGTCACCTCCCGCCGTTGCAGCTGCGGGACTCAAAAGGGTTCAGCGAGATTCCCGGATCGGGCGAGAGGCGGCGCTTCAGCCGTTACCAATGTCGGGGTTCGGGCGGTTATGATTGGGCGGCGCGGGGATGCTGGCGTCGTTGTCACACACCCTCTGCGGTGCTGGCGCGCATTCGCGGTGTGATGCTGCTCAGGGCAAGGCGGGGACGGGGTTTTTTCATGATTTGGCGATATGGCGAATTACTTGCTGGGCACGAATCGAAGACTTTGCATCAGCTCTATCCCGCCACACCTTTATCGTTTCTTTGGGCGTCCCGCCGCAGCTCACTTACACGCTCCTCGGTAGGGCAGGTGTGGTTTCGCAGCGTCTTGGAACCCACCATACAAACACAAGCCCCTCCACACGTACGCGCAAGCAGCTCCATCGCGCCATGATTTAACATTCTATACGAAGTCCCGTTCTCCCCCGGCTCCCGAAATAGAAGGCACACGACGAGTCACATCTGACATCAGCAGGTGTCAGTACCCCTCCTGCGGCCCTGATGCTGCCGACGGTTACGCAAAGCGCGGTTTCTACCCTCAAGCTGCATGGGGCGAGGTATTATTCCACACATGGGACCTGTCATGCCGACGCAACGCTACCGGCGATAATAGTACCGTGGGCCGAGGGCCGCCGGTGACCAGCGCTCCTTTTGCATAGGCTCGCACGGCGGAGTTCCCTCGGACGAGTACACCGGCGGGGGCATCATGGGGAGTGAGGGGCTTCTGTAGTTGGGACAGGACGGCTCTTTGTCCGTGAGTAACCTGTAAGTTGGCTTTCTCCCCCTGAGCTCCCGAGCCAACCGAGCGGTCTGGCGGCGGTATCGTAAAGGACGACAACGCCGAGCGGAGATCCGTCACTCCACGGCCTACGAGCCACACTATGCCGGGATCGTTAAAGACTAGATTTCACCGGCAACCCGGGACCCCCCGCCCGAACCAACCCAAAATCAGACAAGAACATGCCCAGGCCCCAGAACGACCACCCTGCCCCCCTGCTCCCTCATCAAACCCCTGTCCACGGCCCCTATTCCATACTCCTTCCGTGACTTCTCCCGGCCCCTCGAACCCCTGCACACCGCCTTTATTAGACGCCGGGAAAACAACCTCCCGCCGCCTCGGTAAAGAACCAAGACTGAGGATCGCGGGGGGGCTAATGTCGCCGGGGGAGGGGCTAGCCAGGGGTCATCTCCCACGTTGGCGTGAGGTCCAAGAGGAATCCCTGTTCGGTAGACTGGCTCCTCCACTCTCGGCTTGTTTCCGGCAGGGAAGAAGGCAGGGGGTGTGAGGAGAGCCGGCGGGATCAGATGGATTCAACGTGATTTGACCTTCCCTTGCACCAGACCGGTGAGGGCATTGTGGAGTTTTCAGAGTACGTTAGAGCAGAAAGGTCTGCCCACTGCCTCGGTGGGACGGGCTGGTATGCTACCACGTCACCTTGCGTTCCTGGATTCCTTCTTCCCGCTTCCTCAATCGCTTTGTCGGAGGGGGTCCGTGTACTTCAAATTTTTCTTCTTCGCCGAGTGGCTTGTCGGCTGAGGTGCATCTTGCTCCTGCACCTATACCGATACACCGCGGATGAACCGGGGGAGATACGCCGGATGGCCTCGCACAGCACTTAGACAGAGCTCGGGCTCGTGTAATCCCATTGCCTCCGACTGGATCTTGTGGAAGCGCCTCATGTCTCAAAGACACGAGGAGAGAGGCGCGCGTGTCGCCGCCAACACCGTTTGTACGCAGTGGCTTAGTATGACCCTGGTGTAAGCCAGCAAAGTCAGGGATCTGAGAACTTTCTCTCGCGGGCCGCCCCCGCGTATTCCCCACCCATCCCGCCGCCACATAATCATTCCCGCACTGGCGCCCCTTGACCGCTCCTCCTCCTCCCACTTAGACGCGGGATTAAGAAAAGCAAGGTCCTCTTAGCGTCTTCTTGTATTCTGTCTCCGGGAGCCCTCTTTGTTCTTCCCCGGCGAGGTTATCCTTGCAGACTTGGCGGTCCATGAGGGGCGAGGGCAAATATCGTGCTATACCCACTCTATCTCGTGGACAGAGATGGGGGAAAGCGTCACTAACACCACTTACACTGACACCAATGACACTGCGCTGCATCACTCAACCGTCTCACACCGATATACCCCGTTCCCGGCTTTGGGGACTGGCAGCGAGGATGTCACCCGCACACTTGTGGGCAGTGACATAGGGCTCCCCGAAGGGGGGAGGGGGCGCCGACCCGACAGGCCGGGTCCTCCTTGATCTCGCACCCTTGTCACGAGTCTCCTGACCCCCGGGGGCGTTCCGTCACGCTCCGCGGGGACCGGGGCCCCTTTTTGCCTCTGGGGTCAAACCTACTCGGGAACACGCGAGTGGCGTCTCACATCCGCCCAATCCTTGAGCCTCTTCCATCCCCTGCTGAATCCTGGTATGTTGGACACGAGGGGTAGAGTCTTCTTCTCGGCCATATTGTAAAGTTTGTTTTTCTAAACCCGAGAACGGACCGCCAACAGGAAGTTCCCTGCGTTATACTCCCTCTGAAACGGGTGAGCACGGCAGGCTCGGCAGTTGGAACGGGAGCGCGGTACCTCCCAAGACGGGAAGCTCCCTTGCCCTAGCGGCGGGAAGTATCTAGTGTCCGGGGGGGGGTAGTTTTACTTGGACCCTGCCCTATCTCATCCCCCCCCCCTCGCCCGGCTTACGTCGTCTGCATCTTGTACTTGCATCGTTGTTTCCCTTTTCCCGGTCTAGACTTAGGGGAGTTTTGGAGCCGGGGTTTCTTCAAGTTCCCGCAAGGTCTCCTACGGGCACGCCTCAGGTAGAATGGGCCCCGAGGCTCCACATGTAGCCACCTACGACATACGACATTCCTCCCCAGAGTACAGAGCGACGCCTTGCCGTGTAAAGGCCTGGAGTCTTCCGTCTCACGACCGGTCTCGGGACGGGCCCCTCTCCCATGTTACCCACCCGTGCGTGTCGCACCCCCAATGTGATCCGGGGAACCACGTTGGCGCCCGCGGGCAGAAGCATCCCTGCCCCTCCCCGATACCTATTCCCTCCAGCACCGAGCCGGCAAGTCACATACCCCTCTGCAGAAACGGCCCATGTAAGCCTGGCTTTTCCTTTACTTCCTGGCCTAGAGACGTCCCCACGTGTAAGTCACCCCACCCCCATCTCCACGATGTCTGGTTTCTCGTGACCGCCCCCCCCAACCTTTTTTTTAATTCCGAGGTGTGGTTACGGCTGAAGGCGGGAGAGAGCCGGGCCATTGGTGACAATATACCCGTTCCGGCTGCGGGCCAGGAAGGGTTGAATGCCAAGTAAAGATTGGAGAGATGGTCGTGTACCTTTACCCTTTTCTTGTAGCCATGGGTATCCACTCGGTTCCCCGGGACGCAGGGTGGTGCTTGACCCATCTGAATGAACAGATGGCCCAGGTTCTTCCTTCCAGATCCTTCGCTACCCTTTCATCTCCACAACGGTCAGGATTGGGGGCTGAGATCCTATTGCCGTCGCTGCCAAGGCCGAATCTTCAAGCGCGGTGTGACGCAAAGCTCGGTCCCCGCTCCCAGATTTACCCTTCCCGTCCTGCTTCTCGGTGAACAGTCCGGGGGCCCTAGTATCACACACACGATTTCATGACGGGCACCAGATCCTGGAAATACCACCGTGACGATGGGGAACGGGTGTGCCCATGCAACCGGTGAGCGAAACGAGGTGATAGGGACCAAAGATACCCCCTCCCTCCCCTCTTACACCGGTTTCAGTGCTGGTAGTCTTTCCCCCTCCTGCGAGCCACCACCTCTCACCTCCCAACAAGCGCCTCACCAAAATGCGCGTTTCTCCCTCTGAATGGCCCCCCTCCCGCCGCCCAGGTGGCACGGCCGCCTATGCGGGGTCCACGTCCCGCCAGCACACGGGCCGTCGCGCGGTGCCACCATCTCCGAACGGGGAACCTGGTCTTTAGTTCCCGCACGCACCCACCACCTTGAGGGCCATTCCCTGATGTGAAAGGGGGCTGACATCACTTCCCAACACTCGAGGTAACCCCGGCTCTTTCAGCCCTGGGAGCCACGGCGCGTTCAAGCCCGGGTCGTACAGCCCGCCCCTCGTGTCGGGTGCTCGCGCCGGCATTGCGAGAACACACTTGTGAAGCCCCGGGATACTATATGCCGTGGATACGGAGCGGCTGAATCACCAGCTGAAAGCGTCATGTCCTTGCAACGGAGCACACGAATGCTCGCAGCACGAGCCGATGAGCTGTTGTTTCTACAAGTCTTACAGCTTCCATGCACTATTTTGCCTGCTGCCGCGGAACCACACGCGCGAGGGAACCGGCAATGGAAGCCTTGATAGCTCTACTATGCATGTACCGTCAATTGAAGGGGTATACCTACTGCATGGGAGTTGTCTTGTCTCCTGTGAGGTAGGCCTAGGCTCGGAGTCGTCGCACACATGCAGCGTGGTACAAGGATATACCCTCTACCTCACCTCAACTGCCCGCGCACCTCGGAGCTGGGTGATGCGTGGAGACGCGTCACTGGTTCGGCTCGGGCTCGCTTTCCTGCGGAGGGGCGGAAGAGGGTCAGACCATGAAGACGGTGAGTCTTATAGGAGGTGAGACGTGTGCCCGATTCCCTCGGTTGGGCCATGCTGATACGCCAAAGGCGCGTTCTTGCTGAGGGGTTCTCGGTCTCGGCCTACGTAGGATGTGTTATTCCGAGCGCCCCTCCGGCCACGTTACCCATAGTCCCGGTGCTCTAGCCGGACGTCCTACTCCACAGCCTCAGTTGGGGCCAAGGGAGGACCATTTCGTACACCACGAGCATCTGACGCCCTCCATGTGGGCCCCCGCGGGGCCCTGCGAGGTACCTACACCGGAAGTATGCCGCTATCAGCGGGAAGCCCGCAGGAGGGTAGCTGCAGACGAGAAGGGTGAAGGCTGAGCGGCCCATCGGGATAGGGAGTGCGATCCCAGCGAGCTGAAACACATCCGGCCGGCAGCAACGGCCTGTACCACAGGCAGATAGATGCTTGCCAGCATGAGAAGAGCACTCAGGGCTCCCTCCGTCCGCGGAGAGGCAGGCCGGCGAGAAAACATCCGGTGGACGAGCACTAAAGAGATCCGCGAGCGATATAAAGAGCAGTTATTGGCCCCGTACACGGCTCGAGGCGAAGTGGTGGGCTCTCTCGAAAACTTCTCCGGCGGTAACGAAAGCCGTCTGCACGGTGACCCTGGCACCGGTACGCTAGACTTCTGCTTCCCTGGATCCACCGACTCGAAGAAGTTCTGGAAAAGCAGGGGCGCGGGGCCATCGGTACCAGAGAAACGGGCGTCGGGACGGTATTGGCTCCACCCAGTAGTACACTCTCAGATATGCCAGGTCGAGGCCCGAGGTCCCCATGTTCCTGCGCGGGGACGGCGGGAGGCATTCCCAAGGGCTGGGAACGCGTAGTTCTGCCCCATCAGGCCAAAGACTGCAGGACTCGGCTGGGCCCGTGCAGTTGGCAAGAGCTGGTCCCTGCCGGGGAGTGGACGGTGGGCGTGCAAGTGAGGTGGGGACTGCAGGCCGGGATGGAGGAGCACGGGAGTTCTTGGATGCGGCGGTGAGTGATGCTGGGCTGCATGTGGACGGGAGCGAAAATCCTTTCGGGGGCGCGTGAGCCGAGGGATTTGCGGCGGTGATGGGAGTTTGACGCAGGTCGGCATCGTGTCGGCTGAAGGAGTGGCCCGTTGGGCAGCAAGAAGAGCTGGCTTCTATCTCATACCGACACTTGGCCCCCGCCTCCTCCCCGCGGTTGCTCGGCAGCTTCCAGACGGGAGCAGGTCATGATGTCAGCGTGGGCTGGGCACGTGGCGGTGGGAGCTGAGTTCCGGTGGCTCGGGAGATGCTGCTGCTGCCGGCGATGTGTTGTGTGTGACGGATGGAGGACGGGCCATTGGAGTTGCACGTAGGCCTGAGAGGCCAAACCCAGCACGCCTGAGCTGTGGAGTAGCGTGACCGGCGCGGGTCAGCGAGCGGGTGCTGGGCTTGCGATGACGTAACTGTGCCCGCCAGACACGGGGAATTCAATGGGAAGCACAAACGCCGACAAGTTGGATGTCAAAGATACTAGACTCCCTAGATGGATGGTCCATCTACGACGTGTATGGTAGATCGAAAGCTTGCAAGGGCCGAATTTATTCCAAGTCGGGCTCCCTGGTGGGGGCTCCTCTCCCGCTTCCGTAGGCGCCCTTGCCCCATCGGGACGCCCCTGTCGCGGGAACCATTCAGGGCCCGCTGCCGCTCAGCCTTGCCGCTAGTCGCCCCCGGATCGGAATCAGACCACGCTGAGCGAGGGACCGGCGGCAGTGGGGCAAAGCGCTCCTTCAGCCTCGCGACGAAATTCACGGCCGACCAACTCACCGGCCCGTGCTTCTGGAAACCCAGCATCTGCTGTGTATTATTGCTATCCTCGGAGGTGCTAATCGCTCAAGAACAACGTAAGTGGATACTCCGGCGCGAACCCTGTGAGTCTACCGTGGCTGGTGGGCGGATAATGCTAACCTCGTCGCCAGTCGCCAGCCGACCGCGAAAGGCTGAACGTCGCCACCTGCGCGCGGCTCTCGAGATCTCCATCCCTTCGCACCCCATCGAGTCATCGAACACAGAGTTACCCGCTTTACACGATCTGTTTATATAGGCGACGACTCGGGCCCGAGACCCACACGATCGATAACCCGAAGGGGGGCAAACGGTCGCTTGCGAGCCGGCATTCGACGTTGGACACACACAATCGCCCATCATGGCGGGCCAGTCTCCCCCGGACCCGGTGAAGATCCCCTCGGGGGCGGCCAACTATACCCCGGCGACTATAGACCCCGAGCTCAGGTCTACGATAAATGCGCTGCTCCTGCAGGAGGGACACGTCAGGAAGTAAGGCGCCCCTGTCCACGTTCCTTTGCGCTCGGCGGCCTTCCGCTTGCGCGTACATACGCTGCCGCCTTCTACTGTCTCCTTCGTTGGGGTATATTATACCCCCAAGATCAAGAGACATGAATGCTAATCGACCCCTCGCCTCCAGAATCCAAGAGCGCCTCCTACACTCCCTCAATGCCGACCCCGCCAACTGGCCCACAAATGTCGAGAATCACGCCCTCTCCCTCCTCCGCTCCGGCGAGGCCTCCTCCTTCCCCGCCCTCCTGCGCCGCGTCATAGAAGACGTGCGCCACGACACCGAGCTGCGCAAATCCGACCCCGCGGCGGGGGAGGCGAACGGTGGCACGGAGGGGAGCAAAGCGAACGGAGAGGCGGGAAATAAGAAGGGGGCTAATGGGGCGGAGCAGAGGGCGAATCTGGCGGTGCCACAGGCGGTTGTGGAGGAGGCGCTGAAGGCTACGAGGGAGTGTCTGGAGGACGTTGCGTATATGGAGAGCTAAGGGGTGGCTTACGGTGTAGGGTTGGCGTGAGGGTCCTCGGGGGAATCGTCCCCGAGAGGCGAGACGGTTGGGATGGAAGCTCCTACATGAGAACGTCGGAGGACGGCCGCCAGGCGAGGCCTTTTTTTCTCCTTGCGCGGAGCAGGTGTGCTGCTACGGAGGAGGTAGATATACCGGCGAGGGTCGTTGGCCATGGTACCCTTGACAAGAGGCGCCTGGCGTGTACTTTTATACATCATTTCTGTTTTGGATCACTCCCGACGCTTTTATGCGCGTGCTTCTGTTCTAGATAGCGCCCATGTTTCCCGATCCATATGCCATGATGGGGAGAGATGTCTTGGTTGGATGACAACCTCGTGGCATCAGTGTAACCGCACCACCCCTTCCATGACGATATATAAATCAGGAAGCCTTCGCGCATGTGAGTCTGCGCCATTGTTATAGGTCTTAACCTTCACAATCTCCTGTCCCACCAACCCAGTCCCCTTGAGATCTCCTCATTCCATCGTAGTTGCTAGGGCTGAGCAACCCCGTTCATACAAGACCTGTGCTGCTACCATAGGTCTCGCCTCTGCCGTCACTTCTAACCACACCATCTCAGGCCACCTTCGGACCTCCGCCTCCTTTCGCCATGGCCTCGAGGGCTAAGTTCCATCCATGTGAGATCTGTGCCGTCATCTTCGGTCTCACGTTTATAGTCTTCTTTAACACACCATTCCTAGTTCCCCTGAAATCTCCGCACCCTTCCACCATGGTCTTCTGGGCTTGGCGACTACGTTTATGCAAGGACTGCGCCGCTATCATTCGTCTTGTTTTGCCTTATGGTCTCCTCTAGCCCAACCATCTCAGTTCTCCTGGGACCCCTTGCTACGAATGCATGTGTCCTCCGCCTCCTTCCATGGCAGTCTATGTCGCCGGGCTGCTAGGTGCACACAAGACCTACCTACACTACGATCACCTACCTCGCCTTTATCGCCTCAAGCCCTACCATCTCAGCTCTCTTAAGACAGCCATTGGTACAGATGCCTAGGTCCCCATAAGCTCGGCTATAAGCTTGTGCCAGGCCACACAATGGAGAGACCTCTGCTTACCCACGGCTACCATTCAGGCCCCCTTATGAGGAACGTAATAGGGTGGAAGGAACACTGTTAAGTCTCGACCCGGGCCTACATAAGAATGATAACTGAAGCCATAGCAATGGACTCGCGATCATGTGTCGACTTCAAAGGCCTCAAGTCAGGAATCCCTTGCAGGGGATAAGCAAAGGAGCACGACGGAAGATTGTAGGAAAATGGGAGTTAACGGCTCGGAATAAAGGGATGAATATTAGAAAGATGGATGAGGCGTGAATAGCGTGAGAGAAAAAGTAATCGACTCAAAAAGCAAGAAAAAAGTGAACCCAAAGTGATTTGAACACTTAACCTTCTGGAATCTCGAGGATATCACTCCTGCTTACTAGCTGGAATCAGACGCGCTACCGTTGCGCCATGGGTCCTCTCAGGGTCTTGTTAAAATTTAGCTTCACAATTTCGACCTAACAAGGCTAGGCTTTCACGACATGCTACATTTCACATATAACGCGTAGTCAAGGCTTCAACAAGTCGGATTGGCAATCAATGATGCAGTAGCTTAGTCTTAGTCGGCAGACGGGCCTCGAAAGCGTTTTGCAAAGTGAGGGTGAGTTGAAAGGGAGGGCAACATCACTCTATCATCTCTAGAATACTGGCCCTGACCTGTGCCATGCTCTGCCACTAAGACATGTCTGCTAGACGCTCCAAAGTCTGAGGAGGAAGCAACGTGCTTATCAGCCTACGTTCGTATTATATTCATTCTCCATCACGGGGCTTCACTCTCGTAGCATAGATAACTCGCAAGCCCTGCCGCTGTCCGCTTATCGACGAAGTGTGGGCAGTCTCTCCGGATCCAGGCATCATCGACCCTACCTACGCGCGCAGCCGGACAGGATGCAGAACTCGTTCCTCTTATATCTTCTAAGATATGCTCAGAGAATGGGTGCAATGTGACTGTTATTTCTGTAGAACCGGTAAGTCCAAGCCCGATTCTACTAGACAGCTAGATCTGGTATAGCCCTTGCCCCAAGTGAGCACTTCGATGCCTTCAAGCATGAGAATCCATGTTCATTTACTGCCATCTTTGTAGCACGCCCTGGACAATGATCCCACGGCAGGTGAGAAAAAAAAGACGCTATGAAGAGTCAAGAGATGATCATAGCCTATTATGACACAGAAACCTAGGGATGGAAGGCACGATGGAGGGCTAAAAGTCTATCGTTGCGAGATGGACCACCTAGAGGCGCAGATCCACGCTCGGGCAGAGCAAGAGTAGGCGTAGCTATGAGGGGTGGATGAAGAGCTGCCACTGGCCGAACTCATTACTTCGGCGAAGGTTCGCGACTACGCAGCGGCTCAGAGAACGCAGTCCGTTGTTATGCGGCAGCCGCGAGCCAGGCCCTGGTAAGCATGGCCGCAACCGATCATCGTACGAACGTCCAACTCGATGACCATCATACCTAGAAACATGGAGATACGGCCCGGCTCGCAAAGAGAGCTGGCAGATGTCCATGACCGTCGAAGCGGTCCTCATGGCTGCCACTAGAGAGCTGTCAATTGGATATGATGACCGAAAGGCCCACCGCCTGGCTTGTCGCTCGTTCCCGTTGCATCGAACCTCCGCCAGTGTCTCTCTCTTCCCGCTTGATCCTCGGAGCCTGTGACAGGCCAGGTCGTTCAAAACCACGACTAGGTACGGAGTGCGGTTTGTCCGGGAACCCCGTTGGCGGGGACTCGGTGATTTGAAGGTAGGTGTTCAACACGATGGGAGGTTCATCCTTATTTGTTATAGCCAGGTGAAAGAAATTATCGAGTCGGTGCCAGCGAGTGTCGATAAACATTAAAGGTTAAGAAACAAGACAAACAGAGGCAGGAAGTCAAACATTATCATCGGTGTCGGGGCTTCGGGTGAGCAGGCAAGCTTGCGTTCGACTTCAGGCCAAGTTCTGTTTCGTCACCGCTGGCTGGGGGGGAGTACGGTGATAGAACCAAACCTGCAAAGGCAAGGATAATATCCTTGACGCTCTTCTCTGATATACTCGATAGTTTTCTGTCGTGCGTAGGTCACGTAACCACTCGGTGTTTTGTGACACGTTCATGCGAACTTCGGGCTGCGGCCGCGGATGGACAATGTCGGTGAATTTGCTTCGCGTCCGTTTTATCGGCAGATACTCTCATGGGAGGAGCATCGGGATATGTTCCTCCAGCAAGCTACAACAAATGGTGGGTTTCCAGTCACCCATGCTTCGAGGGAGCCTTGCTGAAACTGATACGAGGTATCAAAGCAAAACGTTAGAGATCGCCATTGATGAGGATCTTTGAAACTCGATGCAGTTTTGTTAGTTGTGCAACTAGCACAGCTGGCGAGCACGATCCTCGTTATGGGCATGACGAAACTGTCAGCCACAGACGTCTCCGCGGCGAATTCCGTTGTTTCCGCTCGCACATTATTGGCATTAAGCATCCAGGCGTAGCCGAGAGCGTGGTAACAATAGGTGCAGGTCGAGGCCCAATGCCGACGCGTTGATAATGACAGGTGTTGCTTCGCTACCCCGCCAGATGCGTCGGCCTGACAGCCCTCTCCCGGCAAGTGACGTACCCCCTCAGCTGCCTGCTCTTGCACCGAGTGGAAAGCATTGGAAGCTTCCCTGACCGGGAAGCGAGATGGATTAGCTAAGCGCTTTTTTTGGCCACTCCCCCATTCTTTTAGGTCGTTCGCAATGAACGATTGGTCAGCCGCGCCCCCGCCGTTCGCCCCAAGGCCAAGACTGGAGCTGTGTTAACCTGGAACGTCCCGGACCCAGCTCGCCCAGACCACCGCCCGCGTTCCCCCCATTGCTCCAAACCCAAACCCATCATTCCACACCTTGCCACGGAGCGACATAAAATCCTCCATCCTTAGGCTCCCCTACCCAGCCGCATCCGTCCCGCATACATCTGCCATCTCCCGGCGGACCTACAGACCGAATCTACCTCTTGACTTCGTTCCTTCCTGGCCGCTTGAACCAACAGCCGACCGCCCAAGATGCCTGACAGTCCTGAGCATCAACACAAGAAGAAGGTCAACTTGGCGTATGCGCACCCTCCCAAGACCCTCTGAGTCGTTTGCATTTTCTCGGACCGAGCGGCTTGCTAACATTTGCAATAGCGACGCTTCTGGCGCCGAGGTTAAGGATGTTCGTAGAGCCTCGCCATAGCCAGCTTCTCCAACACGTTATACTGATTCCACGATGTAGGAAAATGACACTTCGACCGCTATCCTCAAGAAGAAGAAGAAGCCCAACCAGCTTATGTTCGTCTCCCCCTCGTGTCTTCCCCGCTTTGCCATTGCCCCGCTAACCGACGCCAACAAACAGGGTGACCGACGCTACTAACGATGACAACTCCATCATCGCGCTGTCCGAGGCTACCATGGAGAACCTCCAGCTCTTCCGTGGCGATACTGTGCTCGTCCGTGGGAAGAAGAGGAAAGACACTGTTCTCATTGTCCTCGCTGACGAGGAGCTCGACGATGGGAGCGCTCGCATTAACCGAGTCGTTCGCCACAACCTCAGGGTCAAGCACGGCGACATGATCACCATCCAGCCTTGCCCAGACATTAAATATGTAAGTTGGACGGCACATAAATCTGCGATTCTCCGTCTCACACTTTCCTACAGGCCAAGAGGATCGCGGTCCTTCCCATCGCCGACACTGTCGAGGGTATCACCGGCTCCCTCTTCGACGTTTTCCTTGCGCCGTACTTCCGTGAGGCCTACAGGCCGGTCCGCCAGGGAGACCTCTTCATCGTCCGTGGTGGCATGAGACAGGTCGAGTTCAAGGTTGTCGAGGTTGATCCCCCGGAGTACGGCATTGTTGCCCAAGATACCATCATTCATTGCGAGGGCGACCCCATACAACGGGAGGACGAGGAGAACAACCTTAACGAGGTCGGGTATGACGACATCGGTGGCTGCCGGAAGCAGATGGCTCAGATCCGCGAGATGGTCGAGCTACCTCTGCGCCACCCCCAGCTATTCAAGTCTATCGGTATCAAGCCGCCGCGGGGTGTTCTCCTATACGGCCCTCCCGGTACGGGTAAAACTTTAATGGCCCGTGCCGTGGCTAACGAGACTGGTGCCTTCTTCTTCCTGATCAACGGTCCCGAAATCATGAGTAAGATGGCCGGTGAGTCGGAGTCGAACCTCCGCAAAGCCTTCGAGGAGGCCGAGAAGAACTCCCCCGCAATCATCTTCATCGACGAAATCGACTCGATCGCGCCCAAGCGTGATAAGACCAATGGCGAAGTTGAGAGACGTGTTGTCTCCCAGCTCCTCACGCTCATGGACGGAATGAAGGCCCGCTCCAACGTTGTCGTCATGGCCGCCACGAACCGTCCCAACTCGATCGACCCCGCTCTCCGCCGATTCGGCCGCTTCGACCGTGAGGTCGACATTGGCGTCCCCGACCCGACTGGCCGTCTCGAGATCTTCTCGATCCACACCAAGAACATGAAGCTTGCAGACGACGTTGACCTGGAGCAGGTCGCCGCCGAGACCCACGGATACGTCGGCTCTGATATCGCCGCTCTCTGTTCCGAGGCCGCCATGCAGCAGATCCGTGAGAAGATGGATCTCATCGACCTTGACGAGGACACCATCGATGCCGAGGTGCTCGACTCGCTGGGTGTCACTATGGAGAACTTCCGATATGCCCTTGGCGTTTCAAACCCCTCGGCCCTCCGCGAGGTCGCGGTCGTCGAGGTGCCTAACGTCCGCTGGGAGGACATTGGTGGTCTCCACGAGGTCAAGCAGGACCTCCAGGAGAACGTGCAGTACCCTGTCGATCACCCCGAGAAGTTCCTCAAGTTCGGCATGTCTCCCTCTCGTGGTGTCCTGTTCTTCGGACCTCCTGGTACGGGTAAGACGATGTTGGCCAAGGCTGTCGCGAACGAGTGTGCGGCCAACTTCATCTCCGTCAAGGGCCCTGAGCTGCTGAGCATGTGGTTCGGTGAGTCGGAGAGTAACATTCGGGACATCTTCGACAAGGCCCGTGCCGCGGCTCCTTGCATTGTCTTCCTCGATGAGTTGGACTCTATTGCCAAGGCACGTGGTGGCAGCATGGGCGATGCGGGCGGCGCTTCCGACCGTGTTGTCAACCAGCTTCTCACTGGTAAGTCATCAGTATCTGCGTATAGTGTAGTTAAACACATTACTAACGAGACAAGAAATGGACGGCATGACCTCGAAAAAGAACGTGTTCGTCATTGGTGCGACCAACAGGCCGGAGCAGCTCGACCCCGCTCTGTGCCGTCCCGGCCGTCTCGACTCGCTTATCTACGTGCCCCTGCCCGATGAGGAGGGCCGCCGCAGCATCCTGGAGGCGCAGCTCCGCAAGACGCCTGTCTCCAGCGATATCGACCTCGGCTACATCGCCGCAAAGACCCACGGTTTCTCTGGTGCCGATCTTGGCTTCATCACCCAGCGCGCCGTCAAGATTGCCATCAAGGAGTCTATCAGCCTTGACATCAAGCGGACGAAGGAGCTCGAGGAGGCTGGCATGGACGTCGACGACGATGAGAACGCCGAGGACCCCGTGCCCGAGCTGACTCGCCGCCACTTCGAGGAGGCGATGCAGATGGCCCGCAGGTCCGTCTCGGACGTCGAGATCCGCCGGTACGAGGCGTTTGCCCAGCAGATGAAGAACACTGGCCCCGGCGCCTTCTTCAAGTTCCCCGAGGCGGGCGCCAACGCCGATGCCTCGGCGGGCGGCAACACCTTTGGCGATGCTGGCAACGACGACGATCTCTACGAGTAAGGGCTAAGCGGGTAATTTGATGATGCACGGAGGTCATGAAGGCCAGGTTTTCTTTTTCCCAGGGGTGATTTGGGGGCCGGGGGGTGGGGGGGGGGGGGGCCTGAAGGTTTTAGAAGTTCGCCCTTGGCTGTACCGGTAGAAGGAGTCTTAACAAATTGGTTTCCCTAATTCTTGGCATCTCGTAGTGATTATGCGGTACGTCGTGAAAACATGCTCGGACACGGCCGTGTAGAGTGGGTGGTGGAGGCGGGGCGTGCTGCCGGTCGTTTCTCAGGCCATGACGCAGGGCGCATTCTAGCAGCTGCCCCGCCCCCACCTTAAATCCAGCTTCCATCTCCAACCGCAACTTTGAACTTCACTTTCCGCACTTCACGTCTGCCCCGTCACTCAAACCAACAATGCCGGTAAGCACCGAGTCCCAGCGACCATGGATAGTGATTGCTAAAACCGGACACGACACGCAGTTAATAATCGTGACGGGCCTCCCCACCTCGGGCAAATCCACCCGCGCCGCCCAACTCGCCGCGCACCTCCAATCCCGCATCGCTTCCGCACCTTCCGGTCCGCAGAGCGCCTACCGGGTGCACCTCATCTCCGACGACGCCCTCTCGATACCGCGGAGCGTATACGACCTGTCGCGGGTGCCGGAGCACGCACGGAGCGCGAACGCCGCGGAGAAGGATGCTAGGGCGGCGGTGTACGGAGCTGTGAAGAGGGTGCTTTCGGATAGGGATATTGTTGTGCTGGACGGGTTGAATTATATCAAGGGGTGGAGGTATCAGCTTTTCTGCGAGGCGAAGGGGGTTAGGACGGGGTGTTGTGTCTTGCAGATTGGGTGTGGGGTTGGGAGGGCTCGGGGAGTTAACGAGGGGAGGTTGAGGAGGAGGAGGCGGGAGCAGGGAGGGGAGACTGGAGGGGAGGCGGAGGGGTCGACAGAAAAGGTGGAGGAGAAGACAGAAGAGGAGGAGGAGGAGAAGGATGAGGTGGGGGTCGAGATCGGGGAGCAGGATTCTGCGGAGCCGTACGAGCCCGAGAACTGGGAGAACCTGGTCTTCAGGTACGAGGAACCGAACCCCATGACAAGGTGGGACAGCCCGCTCTTCGCCTTGGTATGGGACGACGACGAGGCGCGCGCGCGCGAAGTCTACGACTCGATATGGGATACCCTAGCCGGGGACGGGAAAAAGGTCGTAAAGCCGAACCAGGCGACGGTGCAGAGGGGCCGCGACGCATCGGGGGACTACCTCTACGTTTTGGACCAGGAGACGCAGGGGATCGTGAAGGCTGTGATGGAAGCACAGGGGGAGGAGGGGGGTGGCGAGGTGAGGATACCCGGGGGTGGTGCGGATAAGGGGGATCTGGTGGTGGAGCTTCCGGGGGAGAAGGTCGGGTTCCCGAGGCTGCAGAGGCTGAGGAGGGCGTTTGTCGGGTTGACGAGGGGTGGTATTGGGCTTGAGGGTGTTGGCGGGCTCGGGCCTGAGAGGATACGGGAGGGGTTTGTGGGGTATCTGAACGATGCTTTTGAGAGGGAGGGGTAGAAGTGCGATACCCTTGCCATTGTCCCGCGGTAGGCTTTGGGCGTGAGAGACGTTAATAGAGTGGGAGTTGGTGCCAAAGAGACAATGGTACAGGCTAATTATCATGGCAATAACGGGTTCATCTCATCGTAACACCCATTTACCAACTACTTAGGTATCAACTCAAGAAACCCAACCCAGATCCAAGCCATGGCAACCAAATACAAAAGCCAAAAAAACATCCAGACCAGAGCCCCCCCTCCCTTTACATAACAACACAGCACTTGATGAGGGCCCCGAGAATCCCCGTGTCCTCCTCCTGCTGCTGGCCCCCATGATGCGGCGGGCGCCCATGCTGAGGCTGCCCTCCATGCTGAGGCTGCCCCCCGTGCTGCGGCGGCCTCCCATGGCCCCCATGATCCGGCCTGCCCCCGCCCGGCGCCCCCTGGCCCTTCAGATCCACGTAGATCCTCCCCTCGTTCTCCTCCGTCCAGAAATCCAACCCCAGCTCGCTGCAAACCTCCTCAACCCTCGGCTTCAGCTTCTGCACATGGTTGACAGAGTGGTTCCCCCTCCCCACAATGACCCTGATGTGCGAGGACCCCCTGGCCCTCTCGGCGCGGATCCGCTCCTCGAGGATCCTCTCCGCCTCCTCGACGAACTGCCCGTGGAGGTCGATGCAGTCGGCGTCCACGCGGCCCGGCGCGTTGTTCTCGCGGAAGATGAAGTCCGAGGCTTGGCGGTTGTAGTCGTCCATCTTGGCGGCGTGGGACTTGCCCTCGTTGGAGAGGGCCTTTGCGGCGGCGCCGTCGCCGGAGGAGTAGGCGGCGCGGGACTGGGGGGTTGCGCCACGTTAGCCCCTTTCGCCTTCGGTGTGCAGGGGGGGGGGAGGGTGGGAGGGAGTAGGGGGAGTGAGGGAGAGGAGGGGAGGGGGTCGTAACGCACCCGCTCGAAGCAGTCATTGCGCTTCTCGGCCTCTGCCCGAGCGAGATCCCGGAGGCGGTCATACTCGCCCTCGATATCGGTGCTCGTACGGTGGTTGAAGGCTTCAGCGTTGACATCGTGTTAGTCTCCAGCTCTACCGCGTCCATGTCCAGGAAGGGCAACTCCAAGCCCCGGACTAGGCATGCCACCATCACCAGCGCCAATATCCATATATTGGGGCCTTGTGCGACAAGGCGGTCGCGCCGGGAGTGCGGAAGCCGGCGTTGTCACGTACCCTGGCCGCCCAGCCTCGTGAGCGGTATCGACATCTTGGCGCTTCTGGCGTAGCAGAGGGGTTCTAGAACCGTGACTCTCCTCTGTATTTCTTCTCGAAAAGATGTTGGAGGGGAGGCAGAGAGAGGGGGCCGCGGAGGGGCGGCGCCAAGGCCCGATGTGCGCCGTCCTTGGTTCCTGGCGATCGCTGACGTCGTGTCGGTGGTGAGTCGCCAATCAGAGGCCGGCGGAGCACCCAATTTCAGGGGTCCCTATGCACATGTAGCGCCCATTGTTCAGCTGGGGCTGGGGTCACGTGCCGTGGCGAGCAGTCTTGGTGCCGGGTGACGGTAGCTGAAAGAGGAGATCCAAAAGGTCTTCCGCCATGGCTAGACGAGCTGAGCCGGAATGAGAACTGGGGAAATAGGAACCTCTGGTGCTCGTCCGGCCGCGACCCCCCGTCAGGACTCTCCGTGTTTCCGTCAGAGCTACATTTAGAGTTGCCGCCCTTGTTCAAGGGCCGTTACGGGGTGTCGATCACCAAATACTTCCCTGCGCCCTCCCGCCGACCGGCTCCGAGCCGTTAAGGTGGCTTGCATCTCGGTCAACGGGATACACTCTGTCCTCTTGATCGGTATCATGGGCGGGCATGCGATGGCAGCCGCCGGAGGGGAACTCTGCGCCCGGGAAATTCTCAGCCGACCGACCCGCCCCAGATCGAAACCGGGATCGGAAGGCGAACCGAGCGCGAATTGCGGCTCCAAGGGCGCTCAGATCCAGACCGCTATTAGTATCGGACCCTCCGGGTCTAGAAGCGCGTGATAGGCAAGATTTGGGGCGGGAGGATCTTGGTCTCTCTCAGATATCTGCGAGTAATATGCCGCTAGCCGGACCGGCGTACTGTCCAAGACAATAGTGCACACCACGGTACTTTTTAGGAATCGTTATACGGAGCACGGATAGGGCGACGTGACGTTAATAAGGGAGTTTTTCAAAGGAAGAAAAAAAAGGTCATCTACCCATGCTTGTGTCCCCTTCGTGCTACGGGGTACGAAGAAGAAGCCGGGAATTGCACTTCTAGAACGGCTTAGCCGCCGGGGACTATTAGCCTCAGGTCTGCGGCGGTGTGTCGATCTCCTATGACTCGTCCAAGGGACACGGATAGAGTTCCAACAGCGGCGGAACACGGCCGTCAGGGTATCATAGTGAGCAAGCGCCGGGCGGACGACTGAGGCTCCCTTTCGTTCCGGCGGCGGGCTGGAGACCAAGCCCCTATCGAAAGGCTCCCTGGGAGACCAACGGGCGTCTCTTCAAGTTCTAGAAGCCAGCATGATGCAAACACCCATCTGTCCAAGTACGCAAATCCCCAGAGACCGTGTCGTGTATGCACGATGATATTACGAGGCGACGAGGGTAATGAAACGCGTCCCCCCGTTTGCTCGTACACCGCCTGCCGTGCACGGAACATCGACGACGCTCACATTCCACGCGAACGCACAAATTAACCTCGCCCCCCAACTCCCACCCTCACCCCCCACCCCACCCCCCCCCCCCCCCCCCCCCCCCCCCCCCGGCGGATAGTAATGATCGACAGAGCCACCTGAAAAGACGTCCGCGGCCCCCACAAGCCGAGGAACTGAGTACTGAGGAAAGTCAAAGACAAAGGGAGGCCGGGGAACGCCGAAGATGACTTGTCCGAATATTGCTCTCAGTGGCGTCAACCGCAGCGGGAAGGACGAAAAAGGGGGCTTTCGCTCAGGAGCGGGAACCTGTACTCGCATTAGTCCCGCGGGCTCCACGCGACGCCCTAGTTGGGGTCGGCCAATGTGGTCGGCGGAGGGAAGGCGTGTGAGAGTGTGAGATGGGACGTGACGTGCTTGGGGTGGAATTTCCACGTGGATGTGATGGAGTTGGCTCCGTTTTGCTGCGTGCCAACTACCGGTACGAGGTTGGAGCTTCTGACGGGCAGCTTACAGGGAAGCTCCATGCAGATGCCTCTGGCAATCCCGCGCCCGTGCTTGCGTTAATACAGCCAGATGTGCCCGGCCGTTCAGCTGAAGTAAGCTGCGTTCGGACGGAGTTACGACGCACATCGGTGGTCCATATCATTCCTCCGCCCCCATTGTTCCAACATGCCTGCCGTTGATGATCCGCACCAAAGAACACGACGTGGCGTCCTCTTTCCCTCCTAGCGAATCTGAAATCGGCGGGCTTCGAGAATTCTTCTGCTGCAAGGGGGTTGCTCTAGAACAAACGGCCCAGAGCCCCGTCTTGAATCCTTCCGGATCACTGCACGAGGCGCATAGGAGGTGCAAGGAGGTCCACTCACAAACAGTAGCGCATGCGTCCGAAACCTCCCCCCGTCCGCAGCGAAGGCTCCCCCCTGGGATCTTGGCTCGAAGCTCCTCCCTTCTCGGGGTGGACTCGGTGGAGCAATAGCGCGCTCACCTCCGCCCAATGGAGCGTGGATATCCGGGCTCGCTAGCGAATTCCAGGCCTTGGCGCTCCGCTCATGGAACAGCTTCATCAAAGGGCGAATGCCGGGAATGCAGTTCCACACATACACTCCGCAGAAAACCGACATTCCGTGCGGACGATCACGATCATATGGGGCCCCTGCCGGACACCCGGAGCCCCGTGCAGGCATAAAGACGCACAAGAAGCGGCGCCCTTCCACCCCCCCCCCCGCCCGTGAGACGGCGCCGTGGCGGGCCAAGGAGATCATCGCCCGAGCGAATCGCGGCGTTGTGGGGAAAAATCTAAGCGGCCAGGGACCAGCATGGAACCACGAGCCCGGACAGGCCTAGCCCCAATCTTTTTCATCGCCATCCCACTTTTTTCGTCTCTCTGTCCGTCATGGGGTTGCCAGAGGTGCAGGGCATGTGTGGGGCGCAATTTAACGCCGGCGAAATGAAACAGGAAGAGTCGCCGGACAAATAACACCACATCCCGTCGTCTCACAGATGGTGGCCCCCGTGGCGGGTACTCGCCGGTGCGCCGTCCAATCGGCGTAAAGCGAGCTTCCGACATCTTCATGGTTTTGTCCAGCCAAGGAACGTCGGACGCGGAGATGCATACCTTTTCGTCGAACCCCGGGAGGGTCAGGACTCCGGGGCATCGGGGAAAAGGGAGGTGCGACGCCTGGAGGGAAGACGGGCGGCGTCGAGGCGCGAGTGCCGGCGATCGTCTGCTATGGTTCGTTCCTCCCTGCGGGTAATTTCTCCTTGCGGGTGGGGTTTTTTTTTTTTTTTTGGGGGGGGGGGGGGGGGGGCAAATTTAAACCCCAAAACGGCACAAGGGTTTTTATTGCG
>JAMFQS010000079.1:62102-83336 GCA_025503055.1 Sordariomycetes sp. B11D1 | reverse complement strand
GGGGGGCCCGCTCCCCGCCGCCGCGGCGCGCCCCGCCCCCCCACAATTGAAACCCGAACACGGCACTCTGGTGTTTCGTCCGTTGGAGAGGAAACAGGGCTGCGAGAGCGGGATCGTCCGTCATCGGCTGTAGCTGCATCCCTGAGGACCAGGAACAAGAGACGCCGTAGGCAGGGATCGCGACTCCTTGGGGAGCTCGGCTTCAAGGAGGCCGGCTGCAGAGGCTCGCTCGCTTCCAGCCTCGTCAGTGCTAGTCCCGCCGCCCGCTCCCTTGCGTGAGGAGCGACGAGGGCGCCTCGCTTTCCTCGAGACATGCTTTGCAGTGGCTTTGGTGGCTGCATTTCCGAGGTGCCTCCTGGCTCGCATAGTATGCCGCCCTTGTCGCAGGCCGCCATGGCATGGTGCTGAAGGAGCTCGGGTGGAAGGCGGCTCGCGACCTTCGAGAACGGCGCCGGAGAGAAAGGACAGGGTCCTGGAGATTGGTCAAGCGATGGGGAATGCAAGCAATCATGAATGGCCGTGCAGGGGTGTGTCCTAGCGAGCGATGTTCCCTGCAGGGTTGTGGAAGCGCTGTTCGAAGAAGCCCACAATGGCACCCCTGAGATTTCTCAATCTGGGAGCCTCCCAGGGTCCGCGATACGGTGGGGTACCTTGGGACGACGGAGAAGCTGGGGGCTGCATGATGCGAAATAGCAGCACTAAACACTGGGTACCCAGGAGAGCGCTAGCGCACACCGAGACGCTGCTGCTCTCGAGAGAGTAAGCGGTACTGGCGCTATCCGATACTTCACCCACACTGTACCGGTACGCGCCGGCTCGAGCTAGCCCGGGTCACTCCTCGATCCTGAGCTCTCGGCACCAATTCCCCATTCCTCTACCCACTCAGAAGCCAACCCCAGTCAGGCCGGTCTAATCCACCCAATTTTCCCCTTCTCCCCTTTCCCTCCCTCCATCCTGTCGGCCAACCCTGAACCCCCGAGAGAAACTCCAACACCTCGCTTCTCGCGTCGGCCTCTCCCCTTCTCCTCATCCGACCCATCAGACGGCGACGACATATCCGAGACGATCGAATCGTCGTATATCCCATTAATAGAGTTTCTAGTTGCAGGTGAGTCTCCGGCGCCCTTCGTTCCCTGCTTCTTTCGCGTCGCATCCGCAAGCCTCCCTCTTTGTTCGCCAGCTCCGCCGCCTCCTCCTTTGTTTCCCGCGACTCAGCCGCGGCACCCATTCAACTCTGAAATCTGCTTTTGATTCCGCCCGCCTACACTTCCCGAATCCTTCCATTACCTCCGACTTTTAAACGTACATGTAGCTTCGCACCATCTTCCATCCAAACGCCATCCGTTCCCCACCTCGCGAGACATATCAATCCCTCGGAGGAGGTTCTAACGGAAGCGCGTCTACAGGTCAATCTCGAGCGGCACTCGCCATAGAAACCACCCCGGCCCGCGACCGGTCCATTCTTTGTCACCACTACCGTCTTCGTTTATCCGAATCACCAGGGTCCCTCCGCCGACGCCAAAATGGGTTGTGGAATGAGCACGGAGGAGAAGGAGGGCAAGGCCCGCAACGAGGAGATTGAGAACCAGCTCAAGAAGGACAAGATGATGCAGCGCAATGAGATCAAGATGCTTCTACTGGGTATGATCCTATCCAGCCGCTCGCCGAGGGAACTTTACGACCCGGAGGACCGCGCTCTCTCGGACCATTGACAGTTCGCTAACCTATCCGCTTCCAGGTGCTGGTGAATCCGGAAAGTCGACCATCCTGAAGCAGATGAAGCTGATCCACGAGGGCGGCTACTCGCGCGACGAGCGGGAATCGTTCAAGGAGATCATCTTCAGCAACACGGTGCAGTCCATGCGCGTCATCCTCGAGGCCATGGAGACGCTCGAGCTTCCTCTGGAGGATACCCGGATGGAGTACCACGTCCAGACGATATTCATGCAGCCCGCCCAGATCGAGGGCGACGTCCTACCCCCGGAGGTGGGCAACGCGATCGAGGCGCTATGGAAGGACCGCGGCGTGGCGGAGTGCTTCAAGAGGTCACGGGAATACCAGCTCAACGACTCGGCGAGATAGTACGTTTACCCCCTGCGGCCCGGCCGCACGTCGACGGGAGGAGGAATCCTGACTAACTGTGGACAGCTACTTCGACAACATTGCCCGAATTGCCGCGCCGGATTACATGCCCAACGACCAGGACGTGCTGAGGTCGCGTGTCAAGACGACCGGTATCACGGAGACGACGTTCATCATCGGCGACCTGACCTACCGCATGTTCGACGTCGGCGGCCAGCGGTCTGAGCGGAAGAAGTGGATCCACTGCTTCGAGAACGTCACTACGATTCTGTTCCTCGTCGCCGTCTCCGAGTATGATCAGCTCCTCTTCGAGGACGAGACGGTCAACCGTATGCAGGAGGCCCTCACCCTCTTCGACTCCATCTGCAACTCGCGGTGGTTCATCAAGACATCCATCATCCTCTTCCTCAACAAGATCGACCGCTTCAAGGAGAAGCTCCCGACGAGTCCCATGAAGAACTACTTCCCCGACTACGAGGGCGGCGACGACTACGCAGCGGCCTGCGACTACATCCTCAACCGCTTCGTGAGCCTCAACCAGCACGAGACCAAGCAGATCTACACGCACTTTACATGCGCTACGGATACGAACCAGATCCGCTTCGTCATGGCTGCGGTCAACGGTGAGTTGCCCCAAGAGATACTACCTGCGCTTGTGACGATACTAACTGTGGGCAGACATCATCATCCAGGAGAACCTCCGGCTGTGCGGTCTCATCTAACCCGCTCGTCTCGTTGATTCCACCCGCTCGCGAGTGAACGAAAGCGAAGGTCGAGGGAAAGAATAGTCTCGCGTCGACCGATTATATTTTCTTTTCATTAATTACGACTGGCCAGATGCATTTGGGAAAAAGCTGGCGTATGAAGTCAATTCCCCCCCTGTACAGAAACCATCTCGACGATATCCACCCCCAAATACCCGTACTCGGCGAACTTTCTTGTCTATTGCCATTCTGTGGATCTTGACACAGATCAGCGTCCAGGATTGAGGCATCAGTCCTGGTTACATGAGTCCCTTTTTTATTCTTCGTTTTCGTTGCATGCGGATTGGAGAGTTGGGAGGGGGGGTGGGGGTGGGGGTGTGGGCGTCGGTTGGGGGAACGTTGCGGGTAGCGCGGTCCCGCGGCGTGGTGCCGGGGTAATCTTGACCTGAGAGATGAACCCCCGCGATCCATGGATGGAGTGGGAGCGCGGAGGGTTGAAGGAGCAGGGCAGGAGGAGAAGGTGGGCACAAGTGGGGAGGTCGTTGGGAGAGGAGGGCCGTGGATAGTGGCGGAGGGATGTGTATGAGGATGGGATATACGGGGGGGCGGTTTATTATCTGTTTAATTACGAGGATCCCGGCCTTTTTTTTTTTTTTTTTTTTTTTTTTTTTTAACCTCCTGTTAACTTTCTTTTTCTTTGTTTGATACTCTTAGTCGTTCTGTCGTTTTCTATCTTCTTTGCTGTCACGCTCGTGTATGTTGTTTACCCTTTTTTTTTTTTTTGTTTGGTGGGTGAATTTGAGACCTACATTCTTTACGTTGCCCGGGCCTTGCTCTTGGGCTGCATGATTGAGTGAATGTAGATGTCGATGTGTCTTGGATATCAGACACGAGACCCGGCTTTGGTGGGGAGGGGAAAGGGAAGGTGCGGGAGCAGAGGGGAGGGGAAGTTCTGTGTGAGGGCCTGGGTTTTGCCCCATGGCTGTGAGTGTTTGGGGTTCGAGTTGAGCGACGCTAATCCACGACATTGACATGATGGTGCGTCGCACTGATGCCGGAGCGCAAACGAGACGTACGAGCTTGGCGTGAGTCCAAGGCGTCCCGCGAGCGTCCGCTCGGCAGTGGCCTTCATCTTGAGAGCTGACAAGGGGTTTGCCCCGAGCACGGGATCGACGGACTCCCGGCAGCGGGCTGCTCCGTGGCTTCCTGGCAGTCGTCGCTTCAGCCGACTTGGTGGGCCGGTAGGTCTTCTATCGGGGTCGTGGAGGTCGGAGACGGGGCTCTCCTTGTTTATGCGGGTGTCTCGTTGGGAGGTCGACGGGCTTGCGGCTCGAGGAGAGGCTTGTGGGATTGGAGCCGTGTGAGTCGGGTGGAGGCTGCGTGAGCTGTTGGCCTGCTATTGGAAGAGGGGGTGGTACGAACTAGGCCAGTTGGGGGGGGGGGAAAGGGGGGGGGTGGTTGTGATACTGGCTCGTGGAATTCGGTGAGTCGCGCCTTTAGCGGACGGCGTCCGATGGGCCGTGTCTTGTTGCTCAAGACCAGCCAACGATGGCACCGACAGGCCAGTAGCAAAACTCGGCCCGTCCATCTCAACTCGACTACGTACACCAAAGCTTCAACCTCTACTCAACCAGACAGTCCACTCACTCCACCACGGCCGACATCACAGCCGACATCGCTATTCCTGACATCTTATCGTGCCTCTCCCCCTCCGGACCCGGCTGCCCATGATGATATCCTTGACCTCCCCGACTCCCAAGCAGGGGAACCCGCCGCGAGGAGCGTCCTGGACACGGATGCGGAGGAGTTTACACGCGCGCTGAACACCGATGGCCTGTCGACGGCCCAGTCCCTGAACGGACTTCAGGCAGTTCGCCGTGGGCATTCGGCTCCCTGGTGGTGTAAACCGCCGAGAACTCTATCCAGGCGTTCCGGGAAAGGTACGGGGGTTCAAGCGTGGCTTTGACATGTCGTCTCCCGAGCTCGTCTTGGCGGTGGATGATAGCCTTCGCTGCCGGCAACGGTGGGCTGGTAAAGGGGCATCCCCGTGAACACAGCCCGCAGGTCCCGCTTCCCAAGACGCAGAGCCAGGAACGAAACCCTTCCCACCCCCGCCTCCTCGAGCTCCTCGTCGCCCCAGCTCGCCGAATGGCAGTGCATCTCTTCGGGGCTAGGTTCCCGTGCCCAGAAGCACGCCGAGCACGGAGACTGGTCCGCTGCCGGTGCAAGCGCGCCCTTCTGACCGGTGCAGGTGGGGCCGTCGGGACTCCGCGGTGCGGCCCAACATCTTCCAGGGCCGTGCCAGCGCGTCGTCCCGGTCGGGGGCCTGCGGCGCAGGTGTGCGCGGGGTGGGATTGACCAGCCGGGGTCGGATGATGAGGTGACGCTACTTCGTGATATGAGTGGCGTGTGGCGAGAGGAGTCTGACTGTCGGCGTTGGCGGCTTGTCGTGAGGTAGATCGTCCTCTTCGTCTTCACATTGTCATGAATGGGATGGTGTATAGGGAGGGGCGCGCGCCACGACGGGGACGGGTAGCGTTTTGGGTACCAGCGATCCTCCAATGGCCGCGGGTAACGTGAACGGCTCTCAATAGGGCGACAGTGGAACCTCCGTAGACACTCGACCGAGACGCTCCGAAGAAGAGACCCTTCCCACTCCCACGAACAACACCACCAACAGTTCCGCGAGCAGATATATCCTAATCATATCATTATTATATGCTCCCACGGGAAGATGAGTTAAAGAACCAACAACCCTGGACCGGCCCCCTTTCTCCCTACCGCCGTCGCCATGCAAAGATATTGATACATTATCCGCCCCATCAACACTGCCCCACGATAATCCAAAAAAAAAAAAAAAGACGAATTTTCTCCCAACACCTATAACAACACAAGAAAAAAAGGCAACCAAAGCCAACGAGCCGTGGTATGGCCAAGGTTACCTTCCCCCTTCCCCCCATCTACTTGGTCATCTCATCCACCTTCTCTCCCTCCCCCTCGTCCTCCCCCTCAGACCTCACATCCTCCGCCTCGCTGTACCTGACGAACCGCCACGCGATCCTGATAATGTAGACGAGCCAGAAGATGTTGAGGGCCTGCAGCGCCGAGAGGAGGAAGAGCGTGATGTAGAAGGCGATCTCGCACTTGAAGTACCCGGCAGCCCAGTCGAGGTGGTAAGGGCCGACGGTCTTGAAGTCGGTGAAGAGGGAGTAGATGATGCGGAGGTTGAGGTAGTGGCGCATGTAGATCCAGGAGGCCATGAAGAGGGCGTAGTAGGGGGCCAGGATGGAGGAGTCGAGGTACTTGAGCATCTTGGAGGTCTGCGGCGCTCCTGTCAGTGATATTGTCTCAAAAAAAAATCCCGGGGGAGGGGGGAGAAGGGAGTGAGGATGGACAGGGGCAAGCATACGGCAAGGAAGAAGTCGGAGATGTCGTGCGTCGTGTACACCGCCAGCCCAATGTACGTAAAGTGGAAGCGATAGCTGCACCCGATGAGCGCCAGCGTAACAACGTGGTGCCCAACCAGCTCCTTAAAGTCCTTCCTCGGCTTCTCCATCCCCAGCAGCAGCACGATAGCCTGCTGCGCCCAGTACGCCGCCTGGAACAGGTAGTAGAACTTGACGATGCCCTCCTGGTAGTGGTGCGGGTACTCCTCGAACATGCCCTTCGTGTTGAAATACCAGACGGGCGTCCGGCTCATGACGTACATGCCCGCGGGGCCAGACAGACCAAAGTACAGCGCCGTGTACATCTGCTCCATGAAGCGCGCCTGCTTCCCCTTGGGCAGCCCCGCGCGGCGGGCGAGGGGCCGGAAGACCTCATTCATGAAGAACTCGCGCGTGAAGGACAGGACGACAACGTAGAAGGAGACGAAGGCGAGGTCCCAGAGGCCCTTGCCGTAGTAGTGCGGGGCCGAGGGGTCGGCGGGGGGCGGCTCCGGGTAGGAGAGCCAGACGAAGCGGTGGACGGGGTTGGAGGAAGTGGGGTTCAGGGCGTAGAGGGTCAGGACGGCGACGACGATGAGGAAGGGCAGGAGCGAGGTGTGACGCGTCATTGCGCCGCGGATCTTGGTGCGGCGGCGGCGGGAGAGGCGCTTCGAGTCGGGCTGGGGAGGGGGAGGGAAGGGGTGCATGTTAGCTTCCGTGGCATGCAAGGGGGGACCGGGTGCTCGCGGGGACGGTGAACGTGTGGACGAACCTGCGACTCCCGCGGGCTCCTAGCATCCCCATTGTGCTCCGCAAAGACGCTCGACTTCCTCCTTCTGCGCGGCGCGTCGGCCCCCGAGTGCAGCTGGTCCGCCGACGTGTTGAGGATCGGAAACGGTTCGCTCGCCGCCATGGTCACGGTGTTTGCTTCTGCCTCCTTCTGCTCGTTGCACCGATCTACTCGGGATGGATAGAGGGGCGCGGGGCGGCGGGGGTTTCGGGAGGATCGGTCGGCTGGTTCTAGGTCGCTCTGGCTCCTGAGACGGGTCAACATGTGCTTCTGCTGAGCGTCGGACAGACCTCCGCGTGTCGAGTGACGACGATGAGACGTACTGGTTACGGCGTCGAGGGGGTTGTACGTGGGAGCGCGGGGCGAAACCCGACAAGGACGGAATGCGAGAAAACGTACGACGGCGCGCCGCAATGGCAGGATAAAGGGAGTGGAAGCTGGGCCCGAGGCAGGGGAAAGGAAAGGAAGATGCTCCCTTTCGGCGTTTCGGGTGGTGTTGTGACTCGCCAAGGTTTACCGGCTATGACGCTACGGGGGAACCCTGCTTACAAGAGCAGCGGGCACCCTCAACCTCGAAGGTGTACTCGGGTCACTCAGTAATGATAAAAAAAAACCCTAGCCAATTAAAACAAAAACCTGAGAGCAAAGGAAAATGACACATAAATCTCAGGGTCCTGTGAAGAGAAAGCCACGGATCGGAACTAAAAAGAGAAGAAAAAAAAGACAATAATGATAATGATAATGGACCGAGGAGGTAAGGGGAAGAAGGGCAACTGGGAAGGAGCCAAGAGTCCCTCAATTTAAGGAGGGGGGAAAATTGTTATCGCGAGTTAACACGTTCGGGAGGGTGGGAAGAAAGGGTTGTCTTGGCACAGCCTTTTAACTCGCCCCGCCCGCCCGGCTCGTGCTGTAATCTCCGCAGAAGTGAGGATTCCGTAGCAGGGGGTGTGGGGGGGATCGGAGCGCTGAGCCACAACCCCTGGGCCTCTCTGCCCGATTCCCGCATGTGAGATTAGGTCCCGCCGCGGCGGTCCCGCAGTTCCCACCTTGGCGCGTCGCCCCCTTTTTCGCACCGCTGTTCTCTGTCCCCCTTTTTTTTTTTTGGCCGTATCTTTTTTTTTTTGGCTTCCCCCTTTGAATGCGAATGCCGAGTATATGCGGGGTAGAACTGCAAAAGGCATCACCGCACGCTTACGTCGTCAAGACCCGACGCTGCCGCTTGTATCCCCGTCCCATCTCATCCCCTCTCCTCAATGGACGACGACGCGGGATCAGCGGGAGGGATTCCTTGCCCTCGTGAGACCCCCCTTCGGCACGCCCGGGAAGTTTCAAGGCCACTGAACAAGATGTGAGCCCCACGGCGCCTGAGCTTACTAACGCAGATCGGCGCCGTCACATGCCGGGATCCCGACGCCGAGTCGCCTTTCTGCGGCCCTCATTGGGCCACGCTCGCATCTTGGCTCATGGCTCCAGCAAGGCAACTCGTTCGACGACTGGTGCCAATGCGGCTGTCGTTCGAGTGTGATGTGTGTGATGTATGGATCTGTTTCTGGACCGTGTACGGTTTAACATTCTCATCCTGACTTCTGGCACCAGTCTGTTGTTGAGAATGTGAGACACTTGTTGGATTCAACCCCTGCCTCATCGACCCGTAGATACAATGGGTATATGCAAACGCATCATAGAATACACCACGGTCCCAACCCACCATCCGTCCATATACCTATACCAATGCCCATTATCCCATTACCGTCCATGCGCCCACCCACATGCAAAACTCCAAAAGAAGAAGAAAAAAAAACCCAAGAAAACGCCCGCTATGATACCAATCCAGCCACAAAAGACCAGAAACAAGGCCCTGGGCCATCACCTCGTAGACCTCTCCTCCTCCCCCTCCTCCCAAGAAACAAACGACCCCCGGCTCGACTCCGCATAAACCGGATGAACCCCGGGCCACATCGGCGGCGCCTCATACCCCGACCCCTCACTCTCCCCCACGCTCCCGCTCTCCCTCCTCCCCGTCTCGGGATCCTGCTCTAGCAATTCCCGCAACGCCACGCCGCCCCGAGGCGGCGCCGGCACGACAGTAACCCTCAGCTGCCCCGTGTCCGGCGGCGGCCTCATCCTCTCGCGGAGCCGCTCGGCGCGCGAGGCAGCAAAGTCTTCCAGGCGGGCGCGGATGTCCCATTTCCTTGGCGGGGGCCGGGGCCTCGCGTCGCCGGGGAGGACCGCGGCGGGTGGGGGCTGCGGCTGATCTTGCTCCCGCTCCTGCTCCTGCTGTGAGTCCCGCCTAAAGAACGGGCCCATCTCGCGGGCATTCGCCCCTGTATCATCCGAGTCCCGCGCGTACTCTCCCTCAAACGGCGTATGTGCCGGCGCCCGCGCCGTGGACTGCGACTGCCTCGCCTCGTCATCCGCCCTAGGCGTCGGGACGTCGAGCTCGAAGCTGTTCCCGCGGGACAGCGAGGCCATGCGGTTCCCGCCGGGGTCTGGCGTCCGGCCCGTCGACTCGGACTGGTTCTGATACCGCACGGTGTAGACCGTGCTCTCCTCCGCGCTCCCCGCGTCGGTCCCCGGCTGCGCGGGCCACAGAGGCGGCCTCAGCGGCTCCAGGTTCCCCCTATTCCCCGTCTCGTCAACGGAGCCGTTGCCGGGCACCCCTCCCATTCTGTACCTGTGCGCGAGCGACGCGCGGATACTGCCCCGTCCCGAGGAGAACGCGCCACCCCAGAGACTCTCATCCGCCGTCACGTTTCCCCCTCCCCCATCCGAATCATCCTTCCGGAAGCGCGACCAGCTCCTATCCGACGATGCCGTGACCTCAACCATGTCCTCCCCGTCAAACACCTGGCGCCCCAGTATCCCGTCCTTCTTCTCCTCGCGCTCCAGCGCCTCGATGCGCTCCACCCACTCCCACACCACGACGCTCGCGGCGGCGGCGCCGACCCATCTCACGTAGTCGCCCCAGCCCGCAACCTCGGGCTTCGAGATGTCGAGGATGAAGAAGACAATGGGGATCAGGATCGAGAAGAGGGATATTATCGCCACGAGGGGCATGTTCTTCATGAGGGGGTGGTAGAACGCGTAGCGCTTCTTTGTGATGGAGTAGTAGATCACCCAGGCAGCGTACAGCACGCCGAGTAGCAGCTGGAACAGGTAGCTTAGCGCCGGGACCGCCTCCACAAAGGTCCGCGGCCGCTGGTTCCCCTGGCTCCCGCTATTGGTGTACTGGAAGCTGTTCAACGCGCTAAAGATGAGGTCGAGCGAGATGAGCGCAAGCGCCACCCACTTGATGATGACGCGCTGCCTGTGCCGCTGGAATAGCCGGATCAGCGTCTGCGCCTGTGCGAGCCACAGGAACAGGTCGGATATGAGCCGGATCGTCTTGAGCGCCGTGCTGTCCATGACATCTGACTGCAGCTGCCTCGCATCTTGGATCCCCCACCTGTACTGGCTCGAGGCCACCTTGAAGGTCGCGCCCGTCGCGACGGTGAGGGATATCGCCACCGTCAGCGCCGCGACCTTTTGCAGCCAGGGCCGGCGGCCCACGTCGACGGTCCCCGTAGACCCGTTTGTGAAGCGATTTCGCCGGCCCAGGTATATTATGCCCCCGTTGACGAAGGTCCGCTGGGTGATGAAGAGCATGATGACGAGCATGTACGCTATCACCGTCGTGGCGGCGAGGACGTATGAGACGGGGAATAGCGACGCGTAGAACGGGTCGCGGAGGTCGCCCGGCCCCGTGTCGAGGCTGACGCTGTCGTCGTTTGCGAACCCTTCGCTCGAGTCTGTAAAGTCCCGCCGGCCAAGGTACCCCTCCGGGCAGTTGGCCAGATATATCGCATCGCGCGTCAGGGTCGTGATGCCCTGCTCGAGACCGAGGTAGAGGACGCTGCCGGCGTCGAGGCGGATGGGGGTGCAGGGTTCCGGGGGCCTCGCGCCATCCCAGGGCGGTATTAGTCTCCGAGGCTCCATCGTGGCGCTGGGCCCCTCGCGGGGCGAGGGGGGGGGGGGGGATACTGCGGCCGTTGCGCGGGTGCGGATCAGGGCGTTATGGGGCGGCCGCCATTGAGCGGAGGTCCGGGGTTGTGGTGACGGGGTTGTGCCTCAAAGGCGCAGCTTCTCGTGGGCCAGTTTTTTTCTAGAGTCCTTTTCTCGTTGGCGTGGCTACTATAACGCAAGAACTCGAGGGATGTGGACTGTGTCCTGTTTCGAGGTTCGTCTCGGGTTGTGGAGTGCGCGCGTCGGTCGGGTAATGTTTCGGAGTCGAGGCTAGCGAAAGCTCGACGGCAGACGACAGGGCCGCGAATCGCAGGATACAGAGGTCAAAAAAGGGGCTCGGATGCGGGGATCGCCGATACTGATGGCCGTGCTCGTAGAAGTGTCGCCGGAAGCTGGTCCGGGGAAGCGCAGGCGGCTGGGGTCGGGTCGTCGAAAGGAGGCGTCGTAATGCTTCGAGATGGGGTCCGAGTTCCGTCAGGGGTGGTTCGGAAGGCGGGGATTCTGCGTCGACGCGGATTCGACACAGACGGCTGTCAAAGCGATACACGATGAGTCCGAGAGAGAGGTGTCGGCGCGACTCGGGCGGTGTTCGTGAGTGTCCGACCGTACAAGGAGGTGACGGATCGAGGGCCTTGGACGGGATGAAGGCGATAATCTCGGGAGGGTTCGAGGTCCACCGGGACAGGACAGTGCAGACAATCTGGGCCGAGTCGCCGGGCCCGCCAAAATGGGAGGCTCGAGGGTCTGTCACAGTGTGTGGGGGCACGTGGTGGGGCGGATCGCGGCGGGCAAGATGTGCAGCCACCACTAGCACCGCGTGAACCACTAGGCCGTTTCCGCAACGCGAACTAGCCAAGATTGAGGACTATGGAACGATGGCTGCTGTACTCATTTGGAATAGTCAACAATTTGCGTTTTCTGGATTGATAAATCTCACATTATAATGCCCTTCTTTTTTTTTTCTGGTCATACCCAGTGAGGGGCTCGAAGCCCGATCAGAGTCTGACTCTGATGCCAGGGTCTACGAACCATTGGGGCGGTGCGACAATGGAAATATCGCCGCCATCCCCCTCGTGGACTCGCTCCTCCTGCCCGACCATACAAGACGAGCTGCTGCATGCACGCCAAACCCCCTAACATCCACTGTAACCCCAAACGGACATCATCGCATCTAGCCCGACTCACGCGCGGGAACTATCGATACGTGTACCAGATGACACCCAAGGGCAGTTGTGCGTCGGTGCTTAGTTCCGGATGGGGCGTTCAGTCCCGCGCTGGCGCATCGTTGACGGGGGATTCCCTTGCAGTTGCCATGGGCACGGCGAATGAACGGTGCCGTCGCAGATGCGTCTCCCTTCCGTCTGGCGAATGAGCGACGGGGTATCAAGCTACTCTTGCCTGCTTGGACGCATCGTGCCTCGTGACGGCCACCGGGACGAGACAGCTCCCCCGGAGCTGGATCCCACCAATCAACCCGGCTCCCCGACCCCATCTTCCGTCTTGCGCCTCTCCCAACTACAGGGAATGCGGCGTGCAATAGCTTCAGCCGAATTGCAATGAACCACTGGGCAACCAGACCAGCGTGGCAAACACTTCCATAGGTGAGCCCAAACGACGTGGAAGCCATGGGTGATGTCGGGCATGAGCCCGAGTCATCCATCCACTCTGCCCAACCTACGTATACCCGCAAAAGCTTCTCGAGCACGCGCAACGAGCAAAGAATGACCTCAAACCCCAAAAGATCTGCAACCCCCCCCAAGCTTTTTCTCCCCCTCCCGCCAAGACCCCATCTCAGATCGCCTGGCCCCCGACACGTTCCTTGGCAAAGCTTGTTCCTCCACGGTCGAGTCTTGGCTTCCCTCTTGTACCAGGCACTTTTCGAATCCCGACGTCATCTTCGTGCGGGATGATTTCTGTGTGAATTAACCTCCCTAACGAGCAGTTCCGTTGGAGGATTCTATTCTGTTGTCGGTTTTGGTCCGGCCCCATGCAATGGGCCGTGTTGTGGGTACTACCGCCCCGCTTCAATTCCTGTCGGGCCCTCATTGGCCACCCGCCAAGTCTTGCACGCAGGACACCTTACACCTCGTCTTAAACAAGCAGACTTCACGTCACAAGCACAAAAGACCAGAGTCCAAGCCAACGGATGATGGTATCGATGCTCCTGCCAACAAACTAGACACAGACACCCTGCTCCCCGATGCGAACTTCAGAACCCATGGAATCCACCGCAGACACCGCGTACAAAATCGTCTAGGACTCCCCCCGAAACCCCCCATTTTAGGATGCCGCCTTTTAACGCCGTAGAATGCATGACCCGCGCAAACCCAAAGAATCGTAAACGTAGAGACAAGAAGACCGGGCGTCAAGGCGTTGGTACTTACTCATCACCACCCCGGTACCGCATCTCGACAACCCACAGGTCCCCAAAGTCGACACCCCTCCGCATCTTCGTGCCCCCCTTCTTCCACACACCAGGGCCAAGACCGATGTCTGCAACATACAGTCTCCACTCCTCGCCGTCCACGACCCCACCGGTCCCCTCCTCGTCCGCCGCGGCACCATCCTCGTTCTCCGGCGCCAGCGCCTCCAGCAGCCCCCTTTTCGGTGCGCCCATAGCGACCACGTAGCGGGGCTTCACGAACAGCCTGCTCCCGTCAATGACGTTGACCTTTCCAGTGGTAGGATCAATGCCCGTGGGAACGTCAACGGCGAGCACGAACGCCTCGTTGCGGTTCGCCCACTCCATCAGCTCGTATACAGACGCCTGGTCCCCCGTCCTCAGCTCCTCAAACGAGATGGTCAGCCCCAGCAGCGCGTCGATGATGAGGCTGACCGTCGTGGGCGCCGTCCCCGCCGCCGACTTGCGGAGGTGGTCGAAGAACTCCGTTTTGCTGTAGACCCGGCCCCCCAGGTTGCGGTAGATCCGGACCTGCTGCCGCAGCGTCTCCAGCATGTCCCGCTCCCGCTCGATCCCCACGAGGCAGATGATGATATTGGCGCCCTTGCTGCGGAGGTGCCGTGCTGCGGCAATGGCTCTGATGCCCGACTTGTTGTTGCCGGCGAGTATCACGATGGCCGCGTGCGAACCGGAATTGACCACAGGCGTAGAGCGGCCAGACGTGCCGATCCGGACGCTGATGGCTGGGTCGCTCAGCACCCGGAGCGTGACCTCCGCGATGCCCCTGCCCGCATTCTCTGTCATGATGTCATCGGTGAGCCCAATCTCGTTGGCCGCTATGTTCTCGAGGTTGAGCATCTGTAGCGCCGAGACCGGCTCGATGCGGCGATTCGACGGCACGAGGTACAGGCCCGGTTGCTGGAGGGTTTGCTTCGGTGACCCGGTCCTCTGGAGGATCTGGTACTTCGGCCCGTCACTAGCACCCTGTTGGCGCGGCCCAGAGTTGGCCCTGCTCAGGGGGTGGCCGGCGGGGGCAATCGAGGCCTTGCGCGACTGCGACTTCTTCGACGGGCCGGTCCTGCCGTCCCCCCTCCGGCTGCTCTGCGAGCTGCGTGTGTCGCGGGCGCCAACCCTGTCCTCGGCGTTCAGGCCATCGTCCGCCTCGCTGGTCCAGAAATCGTTCGTAGGCACCGGAGGCTTGGACGAAGTGGACGGCAGGTCAAGCACATTCTCCGTGTAGTGAAGATTCTTGCCGCCCATGGTGCCCGGCTTCGGCAGACGGTTGTGCGCGACCAATCGCTCAGATTCCTCGATCTTATCTTCCTTCCGCATCTGGTCGAAGAGCGTGCGCTTGTCGAACTTGGCCAGACTGCCCTCAAAGTCGAACTCGCCCATCTCCTCCGTCACGTCCTCCGAGGCCCAACCGTTATCCAGCGCGCCCTGGTTCTTCTTCTTGCTGGCCCGCTTGAGCGCGTTGAAGGGCTGGAACGAAGAAGTGCTCTCGAGGATGGGTGTCTGCCTCCAGCCCTTGCCACGGTTCGCCGGCGACACGCCCAAAGGTGAGCTTTCATTCCCGGCTGCATCCTGTACGACAGGGTACTTGGGGCCTGGCTTCTTGCGATCCCGGCGCTTCTTCTTGCTTGCCATCATGGGGGTATCCTGATTGGTGCCGTCCAGCTCAACGGGAGGGGCCAGCACATTCGTCGGCGTGTCGATTTGCAGAGCATCTACGGCCTCGGAAAGTCCGGGGGTCCTGTCACGCGAGACGGACCTGACGCTGCGGCCGGTAGGAGGGTGGTGCACGGTAGCAGCCTGGCTTAGCCACTCGTTGCCACTCATAGTCGCAGGCTGACTCTCCCACTCGTTGCTGAGCGCAGTCGCTTGAGGAATATCGTGCACCTGGGGCGTGATCTCGGACTTTGTCAGACCGACACTGACGATCGCGGGGTCCTCAAACGCGGGCTTCACAGGTTGTTGATACACCGGTGCCGGAGCAGCATTAACAGCAGGGGCAGGGAAGGCTGGCGGCTTCAAGTTGGGCTGCACCTCGACGAGGTACTGGATATTATCAGAATGAACCTCGAGGCGAGGATACCACTGGCTATGAGCGCCGACAACGAAGACTAAGGCGATGGTAAGCGGTTAGTATGGTCCCTTGAGTGGAGATAGCGCGTTGTAAGGGACGGCGAGCCAACATACCATTGCTCAGGGTGATGCCCCTTTGGCCGGTCGCAGGATCAACAACAGTGATATCACTTATGGTGCCTTTCAGCTGCATGCCAGCGGGCTCCTTCAACGTCACCAACATATGTAGGCCTATAAATTGGGCTGCCATGATGAACTACGGCTCGGTGCCCAGGTAGTCCGTCTCGATCGATGATCCTAATAAGCGGATGGCTTGACTCTGCAGAAGTGCCTGGAAGCCTAGGGGAGCTGGCGGCAAAGGACCTGAGGCGACAGTTGTGGCGACTAGGTCGATCGTGAGCCAGTTTGGGAAGGACGCAGGGCCGGAGCGGGATCGAGCTGTAAGCCGGAGCTGAGGGTGCCCTCTTGCCGTGTCAAGACAAGACAGTCGCCGGCCTATCCATCAAGGAATCACCTTATCCGGAAAGGTGCGCGACTACGGGAATATCGAGCGGGGAGGTGGTGCCTATCCGGGCTGGAGATGGAGGATGGGATGTGGAAGAGGTGGAGTGGAGGCAGGTGGGTGTGGAGACAGGGTCGGTCTCGAGACATCGCCACGCTGCCTGTAGAGCACCGAAATTAATTATCCTTCGTCCGGTTCTCGAATGGCTAATCTCCAATGCTTATCGATAAGCAGCCAGAGTCACGAGGGGCACGAAAGGTGCGGCGCGCGCTGGGGGGCTGTTTACCATACAAACGAGGCTATGTACATACAGGGTTAATCTGCCCCACAGACATCACTCACGCATGCCCCGACGCGTCGAGGTCCACGAGACGTGTCGCACTTCCAGAGGACGACACTCGGCACCCTCATTCGCCCCAACCCATTGACATATCGTCCATGAACCTCGACTTCCCAGCAGCCATGTACAAGTTCCCTCTCAAATGAGCTCTATATGGTAGCTGCTTTTTTCCGCCTCCCATTGCGACCGTCCCCCCTTCGACGCGAGGCGCTGCGTTTACTAAGATCCACCTCTCACCTCGACGCTCATCGCGTATCCACAACCCGCTCAATCCATGCCGATACTAAGCAAATAGCGGCATCAATGCTTCGAAAGGGGGACAACGATTACAGCGCCTCGGCGGCCATCGCCGCCAAGACGCTCCAGGCCCAGGCAAAAACGAATTCCAGCTTAAAGAAGACGTTATTCCCGTCCAGCAGCCCAACCGGCCCGCCGCCGAGCCAGGATGGCAATATCAAGAATGCCTTTCAGAAGATGTCTTCCACGAAGTCTAGTAGCCATACTTTCTCTGGGCCCCGAAACCCTGCGAGCGGCGTGAACGCACCGAAACCCGCCACTCCCCTCGCCTCCACCTCTGGAAATGTGCAGGCCAACCCAGGTCCCCGTTTCCAATCCATCTGTACAGCTACGGCCGATCCGTTTAAAGATGAAGTCCACGGGAAAGCATGGAACAGAGAGAACTTCCCTTCCGTTGATCAGGACCTTGCGTGGCTAGAACAAAACATGGATGACGACTTTGACGACTTGGATTTTGATTCTCCGCCTACCGCACAGAAGCCGAGCCCACCCCTTCCTCCTACCGCCCCCGCCGAGAAGCGAAATGCCATACCGTCCTCACAGGTCACTAGGGTTTCCTGGAGCTCCTCCCCACCACAGCATATGCAGCCGCCTTCCATTGCACGGGCTGATTCCGCGGCCTCGCATACCAGCAGTAGCTCGCTGAAGAGGAAGTCCCTCGACGACGATCCGTCCAAACCCGCCCCCAAGAGACGTGGTCTGCCATTCACTTCGTCTGTCAGAGGACAAGACGTGTCTAATGTGAATGCCGCTCCATCTGCCGAAGGTCAAGACGTGTTTGATGCGAAGGCTGCTCCTCCTCCCCCTGCCAAGAGGTACGACCCTCTAGAAGCATCGGCCAGCGCAATCAAGGAACAGCGAAAGTCGCATAAGCTGCAACGGACGCAGTCAGAAGGGAATGGGTCGAGCGGCCTACACTCGAAGGCCAAGGACCTTTCCCACAATGAGATCCAGGAAGTTACATCCTCGGGGGCCAAGGCAATCCCGCAGATCTTCCTCAGCACAGAGCAGAAGCACGTATTGGACCTTGTCACCAAGAAGGGCGAGAGCGTCTTCTTTACTGGCCCTGCTGGAACAGGAAAGTCGGTACTGATGAGAGCAATCATCACTGAGCTGAAGAGGAAGTGGGCCAAGGACCCGGAGAAGTTGGCGGTGACGGCCTCGACAGGCCTGGCAGCGTGTAACATTGGTGGCATCACTCTGCACAGTTTCTCTGGTAAGAGCGCGCAATTTCCCATGCCCGCTCGTCGCACATTGCCGTTTGTTCGAGTATACTAAACCATCTCTAGGTATCGGGCTTGGGAAAGAGGACGCGCAAACCCTTGTCAAGAAAATTCGACGCAATCCAAAGGCCAAGAACCGCTGGCTAAAGGCCAAGTGCCTCATCATTGACGAAGTTTCCATGGTTGATGGGGAGCTTTTCGACAAACTCAACCAGATCGGGCGTACCATTCGCAATAACGGGCGCCCGTGGGGCGGTATCCAGCTGGTCATTACGGGCGACTTCTTCCAGCTCCCACCGGTACCCGACAGGGACAGCAGAACCGTGCAGTTCGCGTTCGATGCTAGCACGTGGACCACGTCCATCGCCCACACCATCGGCTTGACGGAGGTCTTCCGTCAGAGGGACCCCCAGTTTGCGGATATGCTGAACGAGATGCGCCTGGGCAAGGTTAGCGACGAGTCGGTGAGGGCATTCAGGCAGTTGGCGAGGCCGCTGCAGTTCGACGACGGTGTGGAGCCGACCGAGCTCTTCCCGACGCGGACGGAGGTTGAGAGGTCCAACCTCCGGCGACTAAACGCGCTGCCCGGCAAGTCATACCGTTTCGACTCCGCCGATAGCGGCGATCCAAAGATCAAGGACAAGCTGCTGCAGAACATGATGGCACCCAGGTCGATAGACCTCAAGGTCGGTGCGCAGGTGATGCTGATCAAGAACCTCGACGAGCAGCTCTGCAACGGCACTATTGGCAAGGTCAAGTCTTTTGCGACGAAGGAGGAGTGGACACTCTCCGGAGGAGGCGACGGGACGACGGAGGACGAACCCCTCGACCTCGAGCGCGCCGTCAAGAAGCTAAAGAAGTTCGCGCACAAGCCAGACGCGGGACAGTCGAGCATGCCGCTCCCCGTTGTCGAGTTCCTCTGCACAGATGGGTCCTACCGGACGCTGCAGTGCGTGCCGGACGAGTGGAAGGTTGAGCTGCCCAACGGCGAGGTGCAGGCCAAGAGGTCGCAGGTGCCGTTGATCCTTGCGTGGGCGCTCTCGATTCACAAGGCGCAGGGCCAGACGCTGGAGCGCGTAAAGGTTGACCTCACGCGGACGTTTGAGAAGGGGCAGGCGTACGTTGCGCTGAGCCGCGCGACGACGCAACAGGGGCTGCAGGTGATACGGTTCGACAAGAGCAAGGTCATGGCGCACCCCAAGGTCGTGCAGTTCTATAACCAGCTGTACAGCGCGGAGCAGGCTGTGAGTGGAAAGGCGGGAGGGGCGCCGGGGGGCCAGAGGACGCTGCAGGGCATGTTTGGGCAGGGGGCGGCGAAGCCCAAGGAGGTGCCGGCGCCGAAGATGGAGGAGCTTGGGGGCGACGTGGATGATTACCCGTGTGGTGACTACGACGAGTGGATGGATAACGGCGGGTGGGAGGATAGCATGTGAGGCGTGTGGGATGGGGCGTGAGATTCCCTGGTAGGTTAGACTACATACTCTGGACTCGGGAATCTGGGAAAAGGCGGGCTCGGGGGCTACTGGGCGTTAGATGGGCGACTAAGCCAGGTCCCCTTGGATTTGATTTATAGGCGTGTGTCTGGCGTTGGGTGGATAGACGCTCATGGGAGGTGTCAAAGTATTGTAATGTTCAACCCATCAGTTCAGGATCTAGATGCGCTATTGCCATCCCAGCCCCGTTTTACAATCCCTTCTCCTCGCGGAACTAGCTACTGCTACTATCCTTGTTGGCCGGGCCTGGGCTGCCACATGTCACCCCCCATATTCCCCGTCGCATCCCTCCACACCCTCGCAAACTCCGCCATGCCCCCCTCGCCCCCCATGCTCGCGTCCACCACCTCCTTGGGCAGCTTGTGCGCCGAGTACTGCGACGAGCTAAAGTTGTACGCGGCGGGGTCGTCCTTCTCGATGAGCCGCAGCTCGGGCTCGAAGATGTCGTCGTCGTCGTCGTCGTCCGTCGTCTCGTCCGCGCCGCTGAACTCGGGGTTCTCGGCGCCGGGGGTCACGGAGCCTAGGATCGGGTGCGGGACGCGGAGTTCGAGGAGCTCGGGCCAGTCGTAGAGGAGGGGGTCGGTGCGGGGGGCCCAGGGGTTGATGTCCACCAGCCTCACGCGGCCGAGGTCGTCGCTGGAGAGGGGGTCCTCCGGGACGTAGACGTCGAACGCGAAGGACGGGTCCGGGAAGGAGAAGCGGAGCTCCTCGTCGAAGAAGCGCTGGATGCGCGAGACGAGGCGGCGCTCGAGGCGGCGGAGGAAGTCGTAGTGGTTGAGGTCGCGCTGGGAGATGCCGACTAGGGTCCTGTGCTTTACGAAGCAGCGGAACTCGAGGGAGGGCTGGACGGGGAAGTGAGGGCGGAGGACGAGGACGGGGGCGACGTTGGCGGGGGAGGAGGAGGAGGGGGGGGCGCAGCCGTCGAAGGGGTGCTCGAGGTCGTGGCTGACGAAGCTCGAGGACTTTAGGAGGAGGTAGACGTCGTTGGCCGTGGTGCACTTGAGCGTGTTGAAGGGCGAGATCCAGGTTGCGTCCTTGGGGGTCGACCAGTTGAGCTTGGGGACCACGCTGCCGCCGAGGTCCGCGATGGCGGAGGTGATGGCGTTGTGGAGGTCGGGGAAACGGCGGTCCGGCGGGGTCGGGGCCGGGGTGTCGTCTTCCGAGTCGGAGTCCTCCGCCGGGGCGGGGTTCGCGGGCTGTGCTGTGGGGGCCGACTGCCACTCTTCTTCGGTGTCGCTGCCGTCTTGGTCGGCGCCGGCGAGGATGATGCCGTCTTCGCGGAGGTACGAGACGAAGTCGGCGGGCAGGGGGATGATGGTCGACTTGATGCACGATGCACGGTGCCTAGGACCAGCACATTAGCACTGATTTGCATGCGCAAGACTGCCGACGGTTCGGAGACACCCACTCCGGGAACCACTTGTCGTAGGAGCAGTTCAGTATGTGGTCCCTGGTCACCGGCGGGAACTGGACCTCGCCCGGCCGCGAAGCCTCGGCGGGGTCGCCGGGCGCGTGGCGGGGCATCTCCAGCTCGGGGTCGGCGGACGGCATGGTGGCGACGCGTTGCCAGTCGGGTCCAGGTATTACGGGTAAATGTTGCGATTCTCAAACTCTATGTGAAGTGCACGGGGGGCGCGGGATGGTGGGATGTGAGGTACAAGCGTAGTCTCGCGTATATAAGACGATGACTCCCCCGTTGACTCTTACACTTTTTCAATCCTCTTCCACTTTTTTTGCCCCTCCATGCGTCATTGACATCGACGTACCTTTCTGCCGCCCTCACCGCCGTCGCTATCTAGCGGACCGGAGCCCGACGCCGCCGACTACGGGGGGGGGGGGGGGGGGGGGGGGGGGGGGGGCGGCGGGGCCGGGCCCGCCCCGCCCCGCACG